>JAODPA010023080.1:0-37738 GCA_025585075.1 Nepenthes mirabilis | reverse complement strand
AATATGTGGGAATTGTTATTCCCACATGTGAGAATAACAATTCCCAAAGAATATTTATTTTCTCTTAAATTTATAACCAAACGGATGAAATTCTATTCCTAGAGAATAGAAATTCTATTCCCTCCTTATTTCCTTCAACCAAATATGCTATTATTGTTTTTCTTGTCTCCAAATAAACACAAGCTTATGCCTGATAGGGCAACATGGAGGATTAGTAGACGGCTAGGCATGAAGATCTTGGAGGATAACTTTAAAGATTTAGCTTTGTGATTTTTGTACCTTTATGTAGTACTTTTGTATATATAAATAGAGGATTTGTGTAATGATCTGAGTTTCCAAAACATGATAATTAGGAGGAAGTTGGGCTCCGTAGGTGTGACGGATCGGGTTATTTTTCTTAAATAACCTCCATCAAGGATAATAATGGACTAGTATTCCTAATTAAAATTATTAATTTCTGTAAAAAATTGGGCAAAGTTCCATTTGTAAATCGAGTATTTGCCAAAATACAAATACCTGTAAATCAACCATGCACAAAGATCTACAACAATTCACAATAAAACTACAAGTCTCAATAGTCAACACACTACACAGGATCTAATCGCCACATCAACCGAGGTGGCACCAATATCATAACTCTAGTATAATGCCGGTGGGGAAGGATAACTCAAGGCATCCGCAACCACATTTGCTTTTCCCGGTGGATATTGGATCTCACAATCATAATCCTTAAGAAACTCAATCCATCGCCTTTGCCTCATATTTAGCTCCTTCTGCGAGAACAAATACTTGAGGCTCTTTTGGTCGGAGTACACTAGGAATTTCTCGCCATATAGATAGTGTCTCCACATCTTCAAGGCAAAAACCACCGTGACTAGCTTTAATTCATGGGTCGGATATTTTTTCTCATAAGTCTTCAACTATCGAGACCCATAAGCAACTACTCTTCCCCCTTGCATAAGAACACACCCGAGTCCCACTTTAGACGCATCGCAATATACTTCGAACCTACCAAAATTATCAGGAAGAGTTAGAATCGTGGCAGTTGTCAACCGATCCTTCAGCTCTTGGAAGCTTTTATCACACTTCTTGGTCCAGGCGAAGCTTACTTCCTTCTTTGTCAGACGGGTGAGAGGCAAGGCTATTCGAGAAAAATTCTCCACGAAACGACGATAATAACTGGCCATCCCCAAAAAGCTTCGGACTTCAGACACGGTCGTCAGCCAACTCCAATTGACCACCGCTTTAATTTTCTGCCGGTCCACCAAGATGCCTCCATTAGAAATTACATGGCCCAAGAACACCACCCGGTCAAGCCAAAACTCACACTTCTTCAACTTCGCGAACAAATGATGTTCCCAAAGAGCCTGTAGCACAATTCTCAAGTGCCCCTCATACTCGTGCGTTTCTTGGAGTAAATCAGAATATCATCAATAAAAATCACAACAAACTTATCTAAAAATAGCTGAAAGACCCAGTTCATTAGGTCCATAAAAACAGCTGGAGCATTAGTCAACCCGAATGGTATCACTAGAAATTCATAGTGACCATACCTCGTTCAAAAACCGTCTTTGCAACATCCTCCTGCTTAATGCGAAGCTGATGATATCCTGACTGAAGGTCAATCTTGAAATACACTAAGGATCCCTGCAATTGGTCAAAGAGGTCATCGATCCGCGGTAGAGGATACTTGATTTTTACAGTAATTTTATTCAATTCATGGTAGCCCATACTTAACCTCAAGGCCTCATCCTTCTACTTGACGAATAGGACCGGAGCACCCCATGGCGACACACTAGGTCTAATGAAACCCGTATCAAGCAAGTCCTGCAGCTACTGTTTCAACTCCTTTAACTCGACAGGAGCCATGCGGTAGGGGGCTTTCAATATGGGTGCCGATCCAGGCACGAGTTCAATCCCAAATTCAATCTCACGATGTGGTGGCAAGGCAGACAACTTGTTAGGAAACATATCCTCGAATTCGCACACCACCGGAATGTCCCTTACAGACAATTCCCGGCTTTTCACCATACTGACATAAGCTAAAAAGGCTTCACACCTGCTATTCAACAAATGGCAAACCTGGAGAGTGGAAATGAAACTAGACGGCTCCACTCTCCGAACTCCCTGAATATAAAAAGGTTCGCATTTCGGAATAGCAAAGTCCACCCTTTTGTGGAAGCAATCAATAGTTGCGTGATACTTGGACAGCCAATTCATATCCAAGATAACATCAAAATCATGCATATCTAGAAGAATCAATCAACTGCTCAAGAAAGTCCCTTCACCTCCACAATATACCCTAGATAGGACACATCGGTCACAATAGAGGACCCCATGGGCTTGGATACAACCAAAGAAAAATCAAGAGTCACGGGGGACGGTGTGATACAACCAACCAGCCAAGGGGAAATAAAAGAGTGCGTGAACCCAGAGTCAAAAAGTATTGAGTAAGAAATACTACAAACTGAAAGTATACCTTTCACCACCTCATCTGATGCTCTGGCCTCGCTAGTAGACACTGCAAAAGCTTTACCCTGCGCCGCTGGTTCCGAAGCCTGAATCCTTGATACCTAAGGGCACTCCCTGGCGCTATGCCCCACTTAGCCACAAGTGAAGCAAGCACCCGTCAACCTGGGACACAGTCTACCCTCATGCATTCTTCCACAATGCTGACACGAACCCACCGAAACTTGAGAAGATGATGAGATCTGGCCACTCCTTTGTCCAGAAACTGGCTACCTCGGCTTCTTGTATGGTCTTCCCAAACTAGTCCCAATGCTGGCACTTGTTCCGCTCTTATTACACGACCTCTTTTTAAAAAATTCTTCCTTTGCATGCTCTTGCTTGTAAATCAAGACTTGATCCAGTACATTAGCATAGGTGGCCAATTTAAGGGTCGCCAGCTGCTTGCAGATGTCATCCCGCAAGCCCATTAAAAACTTCCTAATCCTCCTTTCTTCATCTTCAACCATGTAGGAAGCGAACCGTGACAAGTCCAAAAACTTGGCGTCATACTCCGCCACCATTCGGTTCCCCTGCCTTAGCTTGAGAAATTCCTCCTCTTTCTGAACACGGAGGCTAGATGGAAAATACTTCTCTAAAAATGCATCCTCAAACATCTTCCAGGTAATCTCAACCTCTGGTACACCTAACGCTCTTTTTCTCATTTGCTACCAATGGTGTGCCTCACCTTCAAGCCAGTAAGACGTAAACAGCACCCAATCCTCCGCTGGGTAGCTGATCACGGTAAATACCCTCTTAAGGCTCTCTAACCACGAATCTGCCTTAAGTGGGTCAGCCTCACCCAAAAATGCTGGCACTCGCTACTGAAAGAAGCGATCATAAGCAAATGGCTCTGGATTAACAAGAGCCTAAATGGGAGCTGGAGCAGGAACAGGGGCTAGATGTCACTGCTCTATATTTTCAATGATGTTTGTAAGATGCCCCAACAGATTCAGATACTCTGCCTCTCGATCTCGGGGCTCTTGGGGTGACTCATCCCTTTGCAAACCTCAACGTCTAGGCGGCATCGACAACTTTAGAAGTCACCACTGAAAAAGAAACAACAAAAGGTTAAGTCAAAAGTTTAACCGTCCTCTACGATAACACTAGATATGATAACACTTATACAATTAAAGAGAACGTTCGAAATGAGGGTACTTAATTATCCTAACTTTTAACACGTTCACTCATTCGGTCCTAACCCATACTACCCTAGGCTTCCGCATAAATTCAGATCCATCCTAAGGCATCCCCTCTCTAATACCAACTGTGATGGACCAGGTTATTTTCCTTAAATAACTTCCGTCAAAGATAATCATGGACTAATATTCCTAATTAAAATTATTAATTTCTATAGAAATTTAGGCAGAGTTCCGTTTGTAAATCGAGCATTTGCCAAAATACAAACACCTATAAACCAATCCTACACAATAATTTATAACAATTCACAACAAAACTACAAGTCTCAATGCTTAACACACTACACAGGATCTAATTGCCACATCAACCGCGATGGCACTAACATCATAACTCCAATATAATGTCGGTAGGGAAGGATGCCTACTAGGAATGTCGATCATAACCACAATGAGAAAGACCTGCGGAAGCATAAAAATCACAATATACAACGGAAACTAATTCATCATTCATCCATACCAAACATCATTAACCACCACTATACATGTTTTATACAGTTTACAAAAGTAGGACCAAAATTCCTATTTCAAACACAAAATTAGCTAAGTCCTAGTCCCGAGCCCTGCATGCAATATTGGCTGTCTGTCGCACTTCTATGGCCTACTCTGTCTCGTCGGGCATCAATGTGTTCCCATCTGAAAGACATATAGTAAGAGTGAGCGTACAGTCCAACAAATAAAATCATGCATAACTAACTACAGGAATTAACAAGAAAAACAGTAACAGTGCAGGGAAAACATATAACTTGAATAAAATGAAGCATGCGAGGAGAGGGAACATCTAGGATCATTTGGTTTGCATGTTTATTCTGGTTACGTTCATTCATTTCCATTACTTTCATTAATCTTTACGAACCAGGGCTAGTAGGTCGTACTAACCAATGATGTGAGAGAACGAGAAAAGGAATGTGTTTGCCACATATTCTAAGGCTGGCTATATTTTAGGTTTGCAGCACTCAACCATCAGCTACATTTTAGGTCTGCAGCACTTGACCATCGGCTACATTTTAGACCTGTAGCACTCGGCCATCTCAATCGCCCCATATCCCCTGGGGACCAAGGCAATCCTCATTCTTTCATAATAGTATCCTAATGCGTACCTTGAACATTACCCGCCCCCAGGAGCAGTCGGAGTATTCCTTGGGTCCCATCGTGATGTACATGGTAAGCTAGAGGGTACTATCCCTATGAACCATGGTCATAGTTTCAAGATTAGTCTTAATCCTTTGAAGGGGAATCCACCATTTGCCATATACCTTTTCCAATTGAAAAATCACATTTTCATCACATATCTCCATCCAAGAGACCAAATCCATCATATTACACTTTGTGGATTCCCTTCTGTTTACTTGTTCGGTTCCTTTCTTTCTTTTGGAATTTAAATCTTTCAACCATCAAGTTCAACTCGAAAGAGAGTTTTGTTTTACTTACATCTGCTGGTCAAACACCACCTTAGAGGCCTCCGGGATGCATTCCCTTGCTCCCGGTGCATGATTACACATTTTTAGGGCATATAATTTGACAAAATATTTAGTCATAAGTTCTATCACAATTGAAGAGAGCTAAAGCATGCACATTTACCTTCCATTTTTGAATAAACAGTGTCAGGCCAGTTTTAGAGGGCTCGGATGCCGCGAACGGGTTGATTTTTACGACATCGGACGTCCGGTCAATATATACTTACAATTGGGATGTAGGGATTCATATTTTGGAGTCACTTCAACATATTATGAAGGTAGAAACATGCAAATTTCCATTTTTATCTCGGGTGAACAGTAACAGTGCCCTTTTAGAGGGCCCAGACTCCGCGAATGGGTTGAAACGTGTGAGATCGATCACGCAGCCGACATATATATACATTTGGGATGTGGGGATTCATATTTTCGGGTCAATTTAATGGAATAAGGTGCAGAAATAGAAAACTCCTGATTTTCATAGGTTAGGGTTTGGCAGTATTCCACCGACTGGATCGGTGAGTAAATCGGATAATAAATTACACAATCTTTAGTCTCAAGTCACGGGTATCATATTTTTCATAGTTTAGGTGGGTATCAAGACGAAAATATCCAATGATAATCAAAAAATATCGAAAGAGGAAAGTTAGTATGAGAACACTTGCCTCGATGCGTGCTACCTGTGAGGACCAAATCCTTTTGAGGCGAGGGGAAATCGTAATCCGGTCAATGCCTGTTGACCAAAAACCATAGAGGAAGACTTATCTGGTCAACAGGAGTTAACCGGAAGGAGAAAGAGAAAAGTAACTTGGTTAACGTCAGTTTGACCGAGAAATGTTAAAGGTAAGTTAATCCGGTCAATGGCTGTGAGATTTCGGGTTAAGAATATAATAATTAGAAGGTAATTAAGTTAACATAGGTGTATTGTGGTCAAAAGGTGCGAGAGAATCAGATTAAAAAGCTCAAAGAGCCGGAGTCGGTAATCGGGAACAAAAACTATAAACCGTGAAATGTTACTTTGTAAATAAGATTTTGGGTTTTAAATTATGATAATCATGACTTATTAAGGTTATATAATAAAAAATAAGGTCCAAGGATATGAAAGATCCTAGAGAAGGGAGAAGATCGAGGCCTTGGAGTCCAAATTCGTCCGAGAGCTAGTTATAAAGATGAAAGCACGCGTCGAGGCAAGTGTTCTCATACTCACTTCTCATTCCCTTTCGATATTTTGCTTGATTTTATTGGGTATTCTTCCGTCGATACCTACTATAAATATTAGAATCATGAAACCCAAGATTAATGACCAAGGAATATGTAGTTATTTGTCCGAATCGTGTCTGATCCACTCAGTTTGGTTTCACCAAAACCTAACCCACGAAATTGGGAATTTTCTTTTTCCCTTCCATGTATCATGAAATTGACCTCAAAATGTAAATCCCCACATCCCAATGAAGTACATATGTCAGCCGCGAGTTCGATTTCACATGTCTCGACCCGTTCGCAGCATCCGAGCCCTCTAAACGGGCGCGGACACTGTTCACCCGAGACCCAAGGGGGAAATTGCATGCTTTTACCTTCATAAAATGTTAAAATTACTCTAGAATATGAATCCCCGCATCCCAATTGTATGTATATAACGACCGGATGTCCAATTCTGCAATATTCAACCCGTTTTCGGCATCCAGGAGCTTTAAAAGTCCCCTATTGCTATTCATCCAAAAATGAATGGGAAACTTTCATGCTTCTATCATCGTATTATGTTAAATCAATCTCAAAATATGAAACATCATGTCCCAATTGTGCGTACGTATCCATCGGACGTCCGATCTCACAAGTATCGAACCGTTTGTGGCGTCCGGATGCTCTAAAAGAAGCCTGAGACTGTTCACTCAAAATGAAATGAGAAATGTACATGTTTTGCCCTCATTTAACTGTTATGAAAGTGATGTCTAGTTGTTTCAATGTAATGTAAGCTCCGAAATGTGTATCCATGTGCCAGAAGCAAGGGAATGAGTCCCGGAGGCTTCTAAATGATATATGATATCAGAGGTAAGAAATCCTAATCTCCCTCGTAAACTTGGAATGATTTGTTAAGAATAAAGGGATTGAGTCCCCCAAAAAGTTGTGAACTGAGCAAGTAAATTGAAGGGAATCCACATTGTGCAATGTGATGGAATGATCTCCTAGATAGAGATGTATGTGATGGGAATGGGACTTCCCGAATTGTAAATGTGTATGGAAAATGTGAATTTTCCTCTCCAAGTATTGGAACTAATCTCGAAACTAGGACCATGATTTATAGGGGTAGTAGGCTTTGGCCTACCATATCCATCGCGGTGTGAACTCAAGGAATACTTGGCCACGTATTCTGGCCGCTCGTGGGAGCGGGTGATGTTCGTGGTACGCCTTAGAATACTACTGTAGAAGAACGAGGAACTACCTGGTCCCCGGGGGATATGGGATGATTGAGATGGCCGAGTACTGCAGGCCTAAAATGTAGTCGATGGTCAGTGCTGTAGACCTAAAATATAGCCGATGGTCGAGTGCTACAGACCTAAAATGTAGCCGGCCTTAGAATGTATGGTAGACACATTCCTTTCCTCGTCCTCTCACATTGTTGGTTAGTACGACCTACTAGCCCGCGTCCGCAAAAATGATGTAAAATAAAAATAATTAATGTATAACCGATGTAACCGTGAGAATCTAATGATCCCAGATCTCCCCTGTTTCCCTCTCAAGATTCATGACTGTTGAGATTACATGTGTCCCCCCTTTCAGTTATTTCTTCTATTGCTTTCTACTATGAGATATGATTTATGATTATATTTGTTAAGCTGTACGCTCACTCTTACTGTTTATCTTTCTAGATGAGAATACTTAGCCGGCGCCAGATTAGTTAGACTAAGGAGAGAGACTTGCTTGAAGAGGTTAGTTGGACGTCAAGTACATTGAAGATTTGGTCATATTGTTGTAATGGAATGTAACAGCCACTCATAGAAGAAGGTAGCTTGTTATTATATTATGGTTTTGTTATACTTCCGCAGGTTTTGATGATTTAGTTACACTTTTACATTTATGTTGATATTTTGAGATTTATTTTATTTTAGATGGCATCTCTCTAGATCTAATATGGTAGATAGGAGTACTGTGTTGGAGCCATGGATGATATGGCAAATGTTGTGATCTGTGTGTTGTGTTATAGGTTTTGTGTTAATTATTTTGGTTAGATCTGTACTTGTACAGGATGTTTGGTGATTAAGATGCCTTAGGTTTGATCTGAATCGTATGCGGAAGTTTAGGCTAGATTAAGATTGATCGAATAAGTAAATAAAGGTGTTTGGTGATTAAGCTATTCCGAGTGGTTTTGGTTACCCCAATCCCAATGACTTAGGCTTGCACTAAGTTAAGAGTGATGATTTAGTTCAATCGGCTAGCTTATGTGTCCTAGCTAGTGTTCAAGGAGAGACTTAATGCGAAATGTCTCAGTCTCAAGGAAATATTAGTAGTGGCTCTTAGACGGGGACTACTAATACTAGTGATTGGTTGTAGGGTTGAGAGGAAGATGGTGTGTAGAGACACCTTAGTGTTGGAATTCGATTGGTATCAATTGGGTTCTTGAATTGATCAGTGTTGATTCGAGGCCTAGGTGAATTAATCTCAATTTGAGGTTTACGTTCGATCTGCTGTGGATTGAAGTCCTTAGGCTAGTAATTCGTTAAGAAGGGTTGCCTGATCAACCTAGCAAGTGTAATGAATAGGGTGGAGCCATCGGCTCTAGATTGGTATGACTGGAGTAAATTTCGGGTATATCAAGTCATAGGATGACAATTCATGATTGTTTTGGAAAAATTCTTAAGTGTTTAGACTTTTGGGTAGCCTCGGGTTATATTGAGGTTGATGATGTGGATTTTTAAACTTAAGATGGCATTGCGGTGACCTCATGTCTGGTAGAAGGTTTGGCATGTTGCCCCATGTTAGATAGGAAGTGAAGTTGACCTCGGTTAGTTGACGTGAAAAAGATCATGGGTTTTGAGGATTAAGAGGTATTGTCCTATGTGCTTATGAGAGCTTTAAGAATGAATACTTTGTTTTGATGAGACTCTCGGGAGCATGTTTCAATAATGGTTGGTTGGATTGCAAGATTTAGGGATGTCCTTATCCATGGACAGGTGGCGAAGAGGTTCAGTGTTTTAAATCAGGGTTCTAAGGTATTAACTTAAAGTATTAAGTGCCACCTGTGGCGATAAGAGGTAAGGCCGTTGGGATTAATATTGTAATCTGGTGTCATTTTTTGGATTCCAAATCCATGTTTGCATTGTGTTTTGAGTTATGTGTAATTGGGAGACCTAAGCTTTGTAATAGTGGCGAAGGTGACCTAGTACTTGGAAGGACAAAAGACATATCAAAGTGGATGTTTATGTACGAATCTTGGAATTGAATTGTGTGATTTTGAGTATGAACTTGAGCCAGCTAAGGTACTAAGTCTTAATTTGATCTTAATAGTAGTTCGGTGGGCGAACTGCAGTGCTTTCACTATTGGAGTGGTAAAGGATGACATCCGGCAATCGAGTTGTGGGATTTAAGGCATAAGTTTGAATTGATCAAGGTATCAAGAGATTGATGACGTCTTCCTGTGGAACATTCAATGAGAATCTGCGTTAAGTCTAATTAGTATATGCGGCAACATCTTGAAGTTATTTTGTTGTCATTGAGGGGCTTCGGCCGTGTGACTATATGGGGATGATTATAGAAGGAAGATTAGGTTGACTTATCTGTTAACCGATAATTAGAGGTTGTGTCAAAATCGACGGCGATCGTTGAGAGCTCCATACAGAGCTGTGGAAGTATAGGCTTTGGTATCATTGTGAAATATCCTAGAACCTTTGAGGCAGATATGACGGACCGATAAGGTTATTCATGAATTTCAAAAATGAGGTGGCCTAGGAGATTGATGAATTGTCAAACGGACCTTGTGAATTGATAAGCGAATTACGTGGGCCGTTGTAAAGGCTTGACGACTTCTAAGATCGATTTGGGTCCATAACGTGTTAATTGTGGATCAATGGGAGTGGTAGCCCCATCGGTATTCGGGATGAGGATATGGCCACTATGAAGTCCAGAAAATGCCGTTTGGGTTTTGTAGGTCTGTTGGTATTTCATGAAATTTTATGGGTTGGATCTTTTGGCCATATTCGGGCCCGTGTTGAGGTGACTTCATAGATAAATTCAAGGAATGCGATTTTAGTGGAGGAAATGCCCTGTTAGGCTTGTAGCTCTTTGGTAGCATGATCTTGGGATCTATAAGATTTTAAGTAATTGCTATTGGAAATACCGATTAGTGTCATGAAAGCGTATGGTCATCTTGGGTCTAACCGAAGTTATTAAGTGATCTGACAAGTATTCTTCAAGGACTACAATTCAAGTGAGACATTTGGCTTAGAGAGATTTGTAATTGTTAGAATGAAAAATAAACGGTAGTTTTCAGAGATCGGATGGGGGTAACTGACGTTCATGCCATTTGGGTTGATCCCTGATGGGTCTGGTAAGTTATCGTGGGATGTAATACCTTTGAGAAACGTTAAGGTTATGTTACTCTCATGTCGTGATAGGTGGATACCTTTGATTTAAGTGGGGGAGAAGTTCATGATTAGTATTACCTCATATGTAAATCAGAATTAGCAATTAAAGTCTCCGCTTTGAGAACCTATGGCTTTGTCATTGAAGATAGTCATTACCTAAAGTTTTAAGAGCCAAAAATAGTTGTACCATTAAAAAGGATGATCATATGACATTGCATGTAGACAGACTTGTTTAAAGGTTGAGAAAGTGAACCTCGGTGTTTTTGTTGGGAAAGCAGGCAACAATGTTGGCAATTGATGCTGCGAGTCTTTGGACTTGTATGTCTTTGAAGTCTCATAGGAGATGTGAAAGATGAATCGCGAGTAAGTCCAAATGATTGGATGATAGGATGCTATGTTCTTCAATTAGGAAGACAACCATATTCGATGTTTGGGAGCTAGGAGTTCACGAAATATGAAGTCCTTATGATTTGTTTCAAGACGATTAGGGCGACCCACTTATCGTAATCATAGAAGACGTGTTTGGCTGGAATCAGTTGGCTTATTGGTATGCCAACGGGATCTTGAGGTTACTAAGTAATTGGGATCTTAAGATTCTGGGTAATGATTTAAAGTTATGTTGACTTTTCGGGTGATCGTTATAACTGTAACTCAGAATGTGGCTGTAGTCTAAGGATTGTGGAATTGTCTTCATAGTATGACTATCCTATAACTGTTTTAATCAAAGTATGGCTTAGAGATTTAAGAATAAGGTTGAAGTCCCTGTGATCGAATTCTTTAGGAGCTTGAAATGAACTGAAGTGGAAGTTCGTTGGATTCGTTTGAAGTATCAGATTAAATTGGAGAAATGGCAAGCATTATTGTAGGTCGCTTTTGAAATTCGGAGGATCGTTATAAGGTCTTCCTTGTATCGATGGTTGAGAAAATCAGTAAGTGTCTGGGTTGAGCCACTCTGAGAGGCTAAGGATTTGTTTTGTGATGAGGATTAGAATCATTCAAATACTTAAGGTTTCCTAGAATAATCGTTGTCTGAGAGAATGATTTCTGGATGCGAGAAAGATTACCTGTGATTATGGGAATTTGTGATTCATTAAATTTCGAGGACGAAATTTTTATAAGTGGGGGAGAGTTGTGAGGTTCCAGGTTAAGAATATAATAATTAGAAGGTAATTAAGTTAACATAGTGTATTGTGGTCAAAAGGTGTGGGAGAATCGGATTAAAAAGCTCAAAGAGCCAGAATCGGTAATCGGGAACGAAAACTATAAACCGTGAAATGTAACTTTGTAAATAAGATTTTGGGTATCAAATTATGATAATTATGACTTATTAAGGTTATATAATCAAAAATAAGGTCCATGGATATGAAAGATTGGGTTAGAATAGTTAAAACGGGTCCCGAACGGCGAAAACGCGACGTAGGCTTACTGCGGGCTTGCCGCGGGCCAGACCCGCGCCTTCCGCGCGCTCGAGCCCACCTATCAAGCCCAAAATCCAGATTTGCCCGCGCTCGCCGTGCGCTTGACCGCAGGTCTGTTTTAAAGTCGCGTCGTGCTTCTTTTTCCTCATTTTCCCACGAGCCTAGAAGCTTCTAGAGAGAGAGAGCTCCGATTCTAGTGAGAGAAGGGAGGAGATCGAGGCCTTGGAGTCCAAATCCGTCCGAGAGCTAGTTATAAAGGTGAAAGCACGCGTCGAGGCAAGTGTTCTCATACGCACTTCTCGTTCCCTTTTGATGTTTTGCTTGATTTTATTGGGTATTCTTGTGTCGATACCCACTATAAATGTTAGAATCATGAAACCCAAGATTAATGATCAAGGAATATGTAGTTATTTGTCCGAATTGTGCCCGATCCACTCGATTTGGTTTCACCAAACCTAACCCACGAAATTGGGGATTTTTCATTTTCCTTCTGTGTATCATGCAATTGATCTCAAAATGTGAATCCCCATGTCCCAATGATGTACATATGTCGGCCAAGGGTTCGATTTTGCACGTATCGACCCGTTTGCGGCGTCTGAGCCCCGTAAACGGGCGCTGGCACTGTTCACCCGAGACCCAAAGGGGAAATTGCATGCTTTTACCATCATAAAATGTTGAAATGACTCTAGAATATGAATCCCTGCATCCCAATTGTATGAATATATCGACCGGATGTCCGATTCCGCAAGATTCGACCCGTTTGCGGCATCCGGGAGCTTTAAAAGTCCCCTGTTACTGCTCATCCGAAAATGAATGGAAAATTTTCATGCTTCTATCATCGTATTATGTTAAATCGAGCTCAAAATATGAAACATCGTGTCCCAATTGTGCGTACGTATCCACCGGACGTCCGATCTTACAAGTATCAAACCGTTTGTGGCGTCCGGATGCTCTAAAAGAAGCCTGACACTGTTCACTCGAAATGAAATGGGAAATGTACATGTTTTGCCCTCATTTAACTATTATGAAAGTGATGTCTAATTGTTTCAATGTAATGTAAGCTCCGAAATATATATCCATGTGCCGGAAGTAAGGGAATAAGTCCCGGAGGCTTCTAAATGATACGTGATCATCAGAGGTAAGAAATCCTAATCTACCTCGTGAACTTGGAATGATTTGTTAAGAATAAGGGGATTGAGTCCCACAGAAAGTTGTGAACCGAGCAAGTAAATGGAAGGGAATCCACATTGTGCAATGTGATGGAATGATCTCCTTGATGGAGATGTATATGATGGGAATGGGACTTCCCGAATTGTAAATTTGTATGACAAATGTGGATTTTCCTCTCCAAGTGTTGGAACTAATCTCGAAATTAGGACCATGATTTATAGGGGTAGTAGGCTTTGGCTTACCATGTCCATCGAGGTGTGAACTCAAGGAATACTTGGCCACATAGTCTGGCCGCTCGTGGGGGCGGGTGATGTTCGTGGTACGCCTTAGAATACTACTGTGAAAGAACGAGGAACTACCTGGTCCCCGGGGGATATGGGGCGATTGAGATAGCCGAGTACTGCAGGCCTAAAATGTAGCCGATGGTCGAGTGCTGTAGACTTAAAATGTAGCTGATGGTCGAGTGCTGCAGACCTAAAATGTAGCCGACCTTAGAATGTGTGGCAGACACATTCCTTTCCTCGTCCTCTCACATTGTTGGTTAGTACGACCTACTAGCCCGCGTCCACAAAGATGATGCAAAATAAAAATGATTAATGTATAACCGATGTAACCGTGAGAATCTAATGATCCCAGATCTCCCCTGTTTCCCTCTCAAGATTCATGACTGTTGAGATTACATGTGTCCCCCCTTTCAGTTATTGCTTCTATTGCTTTCTACTATGAGATGTGACTTATGATTACATTTGCTGTGCTGTACGCTCACTCTTGCTGTTTATCTTTCCAGATGAGAATACTTAGCCGGCGCCAGATTAGTTAGACCAATGAGAGAGACTTGCTTTAAGAGGTTAGCTAGACGTCAAGTGCATTGAAGATTTGGTCATATTGTTGTAATGGAATGTAACAACCACTCATGGACGAAGGTGGCTTGTTATTATATTATGGTTTTATTATGCTTCCGTAGGTTTTGATGATTTAGTTACACTTCCGCATTTATGTTGATGTTTTGAGCTTTTGTTTTATTTTAGATGGCATCTCTCTAGATCTAATACGGTAAATAGGAGTACTGTGTTGGAGTCATGGATGATATGACAGATGTTGTGATCCTGTGTGTTGTGTTATAGGCTTTATGTTAATTATTTTGGTTAGATGTATGCTTGTACAGGATGTAATTAAGCAGGCTATATTTTCGTTTTCATCCAGTTGTAGGGGGAACTTTGCCGAAATTTCTGTAGAATCCATAAATATTAGTTATGGACTTTGGTTTATATTACTAATGAAGGAGGTTATTCGATGGAGAATAATCTGGTCCATCACAATGGCAGTTGACCAAGATACGTAAAATCCAGTCAACACCAGTTGACCGGAAGGAGCAACGAAATCCGGTCAATGCCAGTTGACCAAAAACGCGAAAGAAAAACCTAATCCAATCAACGATAGTTGACTGGAAATGAAGGATGAACATTTAAAAGAATTAAAGGTGAATTAGGGTAAGATGGAGGCCGAAAGTGCTGAGACAATAGAAAGCCCTAAAAGGAGACATAACCGGTCAACGCCGGTTGACCGGAAACGATAAGGAAACCCTTATGAAATGTAAAGTCAGGATGACCATGCCTGAGTAGGTAACCTACTTCCAACCACCCTGATGACCTTATAGAAAAGAAGTACAAGAAGTTGACCTGCCCTACTTACTACCACCAACCCCAACCCCTATAAGTAATGGCCCCATGAGTTAGGATAGGAAGTTGGGCAAACGACCAGGTGAGGGCAAACGACCAAGTGAGGGCGCTAAGAACTTCGAGCCAGAACCAAGTAAATGGTTCATAGATCCAATCCAGGCAAGTGTACCCCCCTTAAATTCATGATTTTCTCGTCTTTCTATAGTTCATGTTTGCAATGCAAGTGTATCTGATTTTTGATGAACTTATGTAACGGTATGCATGATATTTGTTCTGATCATCTGGATTTCTGTTAATGCCATGTTTAAAGGAAGCTCTGTTATGTATTTTTATAAAGATCTTCGTTTTCACCTTACTTGCATGAATTCTGGCCACAAACAAGCTTTTAAGATATCTGGCATGAGTAAAAAGACTTCTGACACTTGTATTAAAATTTCAAAACCGGCATTCGCCTTTGGATTTGAAATTGGCCTTGTAGTGTAAATTCGAAACCGGCCTTGTATCGTATTTTGAAACCGGCAATTGTTCTATGATTTGAAACTGGCTTAAAGTATATGATTGACCTCCGGCTTTTGACATAAGACCTCCGGCTTTGGTAAATGAGACCTCCGACATTTTGATAAAAGATTTTCAATTTTAAGACATTAAAGGAACTGTTTTACGGATTTCAAATGTTGAAGTTAAGAACAAAGGCTATAAGAACAAGGAAAAATGTATGTTATCCGGACAGCAAGTGGAACTCTATGACTTCCGACTTTTGAACTATAATAGATGGCTATCGAAAGATATGAACTAAGAATTGAGTTTCCATTAAGCTTGCTGTTACAATTGGATGAAAGATATTGGAGTGACACTCGAGGACTACCCCTGGGCTATGGGGAAATTTCTGATGGCATAAGGCTTATGGACTACGGCCCCGTATGCTAGGTAAAAGGCATTACCGCCCGCCCCGTAATAGGAGGATACGGTCTTAGGTTGTGAGGTAGCACACAACCCTTCCTCGATATTGTCCGCTCCCGTCCGGTCCCTAAATATGATAAGTATTTCGTTCGGCTTTTATAAACTTTCTGAAGACAAGATAATAAGAACGAGAACAAGGAACTCCAAAGTAAAGAAGAAACGATATGGTGATTTTCGTATCCTAAAGTTATGTTATGAAACCTTTACTTTAATCCGATGACATGTATGTTAATATTTTCTACATATGGGTACCATGCTGAGCTTTGTAGCTCACTTTTGATGTTTTTTAGATGATAAAAAGCTTATGGAGGACGAAATTGAGTAGAGTCATATGAAGTAACTAGACGGCACAACTGACCGGAGCTGATCAGTGAAGGAATTGATGTATTTTCTTTTGATGTTTTGAGAAGGACTTGTAAAATATTTTCACTGTAAAAGAATTTATGGATCTTAGCATGTTTCTGTAATTATAATATAGAAGAATTAAGTTGATATTTCTAGTAGCATCTCATTTCATGTTAAAGACATCGTGTTCGACCAACCCTAATGTTGGCCGGCCAGGTATGGAGTTAAAACTTTGATGGCCAACTCAAGGAGTTCGACCTTAAGCGATCCTGTATATGCGATAGGGTATGTTTAAAAGAAAAGAAAAATTTTTATGTCCACCAAGTTAGAATTATATCGTATATGTATAAATGTTAGGCTTGACAGTGGCCGTATGTGGTGGAATGTGGTCGGTTTATAACACTACCACTTTTATAATTGGCTCCTGGATGGATTCGGACTCTACGCCTTGATCTCCTCCTTTCTCTCTCTAAAACTAGCACTCTCCCTCTCTCTTCATCTCCAAAGCCAACTAGAAATGAGGGGAAATAAAGAAACACGAAGCAGGTTGTGTTTTTCTACTCGTCGGGGCGCTCGAGCGCCAGACAAGCGAGCGACGAGCCTGGCCTCGCTGCCGGCCTACACTTGAGTGCGCACAGGCACTCAACAGGCGAGGGAGCTACTAGTTTTTGGCCCTCGAGCTCAACTTGAGCATGCAGTAGGCATAGCCTGCTGCTTGCGCCATTGCATTTTGCGCTCGTGCCTGCGCTCAAGCGCACAACGGGCGTAATCTGCTTGCAGCACTTCAACCATCCACAACCCGATTTTTCTTCCGATACACATACTCATTCGTTCAATAGGTCTAGTATTTATTATTATCACATTGATTTCCTCATATTTATTATATTTTTAGACCCGAAACCTCACAGTAGGGGTATCAGTTCCAAAAATATGATAAAAGATGAGCAATTAAGTTAAAATAAGTGACTTAAGGTCGAAGGGTTTAGGAGAAATCAGGTTGAAAATCCTAAAATTTCAAAATTTGTAAATCAAGAACCGAAGTCGTAAACCGAGAAATAATGTGGAAATTCATTTGCGGAACCCCTAACATATGCCTGGACACCATTTAAGCTTCAATTTGCGGTTTAATATATAAATTGATTTGGGATTATCATTACCTACGCCTTGGGTTCGATAAATTACCCATTGGATGCCCACAATTCTGAGAATTAACCGATATGTGTAATCTGTGCACTGTTCACGGGTACTATTCACCGTAGACTCTGAACGATATCTTGCATAATGTCCCATGTTTAATTGCTAATCAAATGATATGCATGTTTATATAAGTCCAATTGAATAATTTGAAAGTTTCAATATATGCGTTTGTGAAAGAAATCCACATCCAAAATCTCTCAAGGTTAACCTACTCTTCGATGGTAAGAATTCTAAATCATCTCCGTGCATGTAATATCCGTATGTAAGTCAAGTCGTGAAAAGACTTAAATCAGCAAGTAAGATAATAAGCATATGAATAATTGTAGGGAAGTTCTACATTTGGGATTCTTATGGATTTGATTTCCAAGATGGAGATATTTGAAAGATAAATTATATATGTGAAATAAGTTTGGTAGATCTTCCCTCAAAAGAATAAGTAACCCTGAAATTAGGACCCAGATTCATGTTTTGATGGGTAATGTCCCCAGGCATGTCACTAACGTGACAGTGGAGACTCAAAGATTTGTCCTGGCCACATGTTTTAGCAGGTGATACTATCGATATGCCTTAGAACGTTACGATAGTAATCGGGGATAACTCCGTCTATGGAGTGATACGTGGTCCGCCCTTCCTCGGGAGTTAACACTAGAGGATACTGTATTGAGTTTGACCTGCTTTTGGGAGATATTACTATAAATTATCCCGCCAGGAGGGATACTACTGTACTATTTCTGGCCTCTGATTGTGTGTGAAACACAATCTATCCTCGATTATTTGATCCCTTTGGCTAGTAGGGTCCACTAGCTCAAGTCCGCAAAGATGAATAATTATATTTAATTTACGTCCTAAAGAAAACAAGAACAAATGAATAGAAGTAAATTATATTCCAAATAGATCCGATCAAGTTCATATTCATGCATCTCCTTCTGCTTTTGCTTAACTTGCTTATATTATTTATTACTTTTGAGTATGATTGTATTTACTGAACTGTCAGCTCACTCTTATTTCTTCTTCCTTCTAAATGAGAGTCACGAGCTGACGTCCGATTAGATAAAGCAAGGAGAGAGTTTTGCAAAGGAGATTGCTGGACTGCAAGGATTTAGAGTTTTGAATGTGATTATTGTGATGAAATGTAAAGAGCTAAGTTAGAACAGTGTTGTGTATTAATTATGTTATAGAATGTTGTATATTATTATGATTTAATGTTATGCTTCCACAGGTTATGTATGGATTTAATTTTGCTTTCACATTTATTAAATTTGGATTTGATTAGGCCTAAATGGCATCTCTCTTAGATCCAATATAGTAGTAAAAATACTGTGTTAGAGTCATGGATGATATGGCATTTGTTAATCCTATATATGTTGTGGTTGTGGTAGAAATTTAAAGTCTAGTCATTGCATGTCTTGTACAGGTTTATTTATACATGTGGTATTTATAGTTTTGGCCAATTTTTAGAAGGAACTCTGCTCGATTTTCTATAGAATTTCATATTATTAAATTATGGGTATTAGTTTGATATATTTATTGATGGAGGTTACTAGAGAAAAATGACTCATTCTGTCCCAATTGGTATAAAAAAAAAAGCGATACCTTAGGTTTTATTTAAATCATATGCGGAAGCTTAGAATTGACTAAGATTGTTTAGAAAAGCAGATGTGGTTGCAGGATAGTTTTTAGGTATCCAGTTTATCTGATCTAGGCTAGAATTAAGTTGGGATTTAGTGTTTAAATTGATCGACATTGATTTAAAGCCTGGGTTAATTAATTTTGGTATTAAAGTTCATGTTTGATTAGTTCTGAGTTGAGGTTACTAGAGAAAAATGACTCATTCTGTCCCAATTGGTATCAGAAAAAAGCGATACCTTAGGTTTGATTTAAATCATATGCGGAAGCTTAGGATAGACTAAGATTGTTTAGAAAAGTAGATGTGGTTGCAGGATAGTTTTTAGGTATCTAGTTTATCTGATCTAGGCTAGAATTAAGTTGGGATTTAGTATTTAAATTGATCGACATTGATTTAAAGTCTGGGTTAATTGATTTTGGTATTAAAGTTCAGGTTTGATTAGTTCTGAGTTGAGGTTTTTAGGCTAGTAATTTGCTGAGAAGAAATTCTTAGTCAACCTAGTAATACAGTGGATAAAGTGGAATTAACTACTCAAAGTCAATATGTCTTGGTGTTGACTTTGGTATAGAAAATTTAAGGATGATGATTTATGATCAATTTCGTACTGATTGGGTGTTTAAATTTAGGATGATGCGAATCCCGTAGGAATTGAAATGGTGTTCATGGGTGTTGGTTTGAATTATATTGGTAGGATATTATACCTTACAATCATATTATAAATTCTGAATAAGAGGTATAGTTTATCCAGTCAAGGATAGGCATTTAGTCTAATTAGTAAATAAGACTACCCCTTTGAAGTCATCTGGTGATTGCTAAGGAATTTAGTTGTGTACATTTGGAGGAAAAGATCAAGCTGATTGCCTTGATGAGTAGTTTGAGATTGTGTTGAAATCAACACTAGCTTTTGAGGATCTCGTATGGAATTGAAGGAGTTTCAGTTAGGTACCGTTTAGGATACCTTGGAACTTTTGGGAAAGTAAAATTAAGCGATGAGGCTATTTACGGATGAATGAACAATTGGTTACTCATAAGATTAATCAATCGATAAGTGGGCACGGTGGATGGATAGGTGATTTTTAAGATCGATCTGTGTCCATAGCGTGTAGATTATGGATAATTAGAAATTGTGCCCGCAGCAGCATTTGGGCGAAGATATGGCTGCTACGACGTTTGTGAACACCATTTGGGTTTTGGGAGTCCGTTAACATTTCATAAATTTTATGAGTTGGATTTTTCAGCAATATTTAAGTCCATAATGAGATGACTTCATTGATGGGTTCAAAGGAATGTAGGAAATATGTACTCTATTTGAAAATTGTTTCATAAATTGAAAACGGCTGTTAACCAAAGGCCAAATCGAGAAAGGAATGTGAGTTAGTCAAAGAAAATGCCCTGTTGAGTGTACGACATCCTTGATAGCACAATTTTAACTCCGTAGGACTTTAAGCGGTAACTAAATGGAGAAAACTGATCAATGTTGTGAAGGGGTATGGTTTTCTTGTGTTTAACTGAATCTGATGAGCGTTCCGACAAGTATTCCTCGAGGATTGCAGCATCTGTGAGACGTTTGGCTTAGAAGGGATCTGTAGTCATTAGAATGAAATATGAAAGGATAGTTTTCGAGAGATAAGGAAGAATGTGATGTGGGTGTGAGGCCTCTTTGATAATAGCAGTTTATTGGTAAGGCTGATTAATATCATGAAGGTTAGTAGAGCCGTGAGGCTTATGGGCTTAGGAGCGATTTTTATTTGTAAGAATGGGACATGTGAAGGTAGCTTTCAAAGAATTAAGGATAAAATTTATATCCATGTCATTTGGGTTAACCCCTGATGGGTTTGGTGAGCAATCATAGAATATAATGCTTTTAAGGAAGGTTAGAATTTTTTTATTCTCGCTTCGTGATAGGTAGCTACCCTCGAATTAAGTGGGGGAGAATTTCATGGTCAGAGTTACTCTACCCATAGGTCGGAATTAGTAATTGAAGTCTCTACTTTGAGAATTTGTGGATATTGCCATTAGAGATAGCTATTATCTATTGATTATAAACGTCAGAATAGTTATGTCGTTAAGGAAAGATGATCTTATGATATTGCAAGTGAATAGATCCGTTTAAGAATTGTGAGGATGAACCTTGGTATCTTTTAAGGAAAGTGAATATTAGTACTGAAAATTGATGTTGGGAGTATTCAGATTTAATATGCTTTCGATGCTCCACACAGAATACTTATTTTTTATTATGGGAAGAAGTTGTATTTGAAGCATTAAGGATAATCATGGAATGAGAAGTCTTCATGGCTTTATCTGTGACGGAACAGATTCTTTTTTTTATACCTAATACATTCTATCAATAACCATACAGAATTGAAGCCCAAAATAACATCTTAAAATTCTAAGTGATAACGGACAGAATTTCTTCTGAAATTGTGCCAAACTAATAGATGCAACCTGTCCATATCATGCAGAGATACAAATATAGACTTCTGCGCATATTCACAATTCATACGTAAGATCATTAGATGCCACGATTTCAACCACGGCTCTAATTTATCAATCCTATCCAGTATACCAAAATTTATACAAGAGATACCATTTAGGACCTATACATATCCAAAAATCTGATGGCAAAAGCAAAACTATTTCCATGAGATAGACCTACGGAAGCATAAATATTGTTCCAATAAAATAAAAGGCATAGTATGACCGTTTATATATATATATATAATATCCATCCACAAAATAAGATAATTATATGCAAAACTATCAAATTTTTCAAAAATCTTCAGGATGATTTTGAGGCTCCAAATCTTCCTTGCTAAGCTTTACCTATTCTTGCTCGTTAGGAACCAATTCTACAGCTTTATCTGGGGGAAAAAATTAACAGAGTGATCCGAAACCCGACAAAGTATTTTAAAAACATGCAAGTAAAATGCTTTCATACAAAGCATAAATACAATAGAACAAAAATCATGGGAATATCCGAAAAACAGAGGCATCTATGGAAACAGGAAGAAAGCATAATTCAATCTAAACATGTATTGGAATTCATAAAACAGTTTCAAATTTCACTTGTTCTTCAAAATTTTAGTTCGTTATTCCAAGGACCCATCTAGTATACCCTACTAGTCGAGGGGGTGGACAATCAATGATAGATTGTGTTCAATCCACACAATCAAAGGCCAAAGATTTGATAACATTTATTTCTATTTTATTTCATCCATGATTCAAAGGTTCAAAGGTTCAATAGTCTCTATCCTCTGATTACGTCTCGAGGATGGGCAGACCACGTATCACTCCATGGACGGAGTTATCCTCAATTACCACCATAACGTTCTAAGGTATACCGAAGAATCTTATCTGACTGTTCAACAGTTTTATCTCTAATTTTCTTACCAATTTAACTTAACATAATGCATTTACTCATAATTCCATAGTCAAAATTCATCATATCTCAAGGCTAAGTCCAAATCCATATAATCAATCTTTCAGACATTTTCAAACAGCCTACATAATTCGATAATACAGTTTCATACAAAGTTTCCAGATACAAATCGTCTAATAAACTGTAACAAAGCACCAATCAACATTTAAATCTCAAGATTCCAAGTTTCCAAACATAAATTTCTAAATTTTCATTCTAGGGTTTCATGCAAAAACTTTCGGATGAAAATCAAACCTAACCTTGTGCCAAATCAAAAAATCAAAGCCATAATTCATAAAATATACACATAACATGAATTAAACTCAAACTATATATTCATTTTCGAGCTAAGGTTTCAGGTAGAACTTCCAGACACAAATTGAACACAAAATAAGAACCAAATCACAAAATCGGAGTTATAAGTCACAATATATATACACATAAACATAAAATCTAGTCCAAAAGTCATGAGATTCATGCATTAGTCGTGTCAAATCTTAGGGAGTAAGATTTAAAGCATAAACAACAAAATGGAGATATTCAAAAGCGGTAAAAACAGAAAATAAGGTCTAAGGTACACTTACCTTAACCCGATCTACTGTTATTTTTATCTAGATCAGATCGAAAGTGGCAAAAATCCCCCTTTTCTTCTCTTTTTCCCCTTCATCTTTCTCCTTTCCTCTCCTTTCCTTCGTGGTTTTGCTCCTTCATGTTTTTCTCTCTCTCGTTCAACCTCGAAATCCCTTTTTAAAACAAAAGAAGGAAGAAACACATGGATGTCCTGTGACTGGTACTCAAGCGCAAGATGCTTAAATTGTGCACCCGAGTTGGTGCTCAAGCGATCACCGAGCACCAGCCCCTGTAGTCTCCACACCCCCGCTCCACCTCAGGAATCCCTCAGGCAGCCTATACATAAATTTTGCACCCGAGTGTCGTCTCAGGCGTCCTTCGGGCGCCGCACTTGCTTTAACCAATTTTGTTTTGGTAACAATTTTTTCCTTGTTCCTAAACCTAATTATGATTATTATCAACTTAATTACTCCTTATTTATCATATTTCGGGATCAGGATGTCATAACTCTCCTCCACTTAAAGAAATTGCGTCCTCGAAATTCAATGAACCTTGAATTTCATACTCAAGAAACCTTCCTAATGTCTCCAAGTCATTTCCAGATTAATATGGTTATCCTAGAGGGCCTTAAACCTCCAAATTGTCTTAATCTTTATTATTTGATATGCCCTATTTAAGGTCTAAATTTACTAAGTCCAAAGGTAAACCCAATTCATTAACTATTTTTTGACTTGGTTCTAAACCTTAAACATGCATAATTTCTTACTTTCCTTTAAGCTAAGCCTCGAGTTTGAGCATTTCCTATGAAAATTAACTTAAACCTTAATATATATATAGGGGTTCATCACTCTTTCGCTGCGCGCTCTGATCAATCATCAAACTCAAATCATTCAATTATAATTCAGCACCACCACTATCTCAACCTAACATCTCAATTCTTTTATCAAGCGCGGTTAAGATTTTGACATGAACTGCGAATCATAATCAGACTTCCAAGGCAGGATATCTTATATTCGTGTCATCAAGTTGGCATGTTATCAAACAGATATTTCTCGAAATACCAATTCCATACGGAACACTCAGATTACCCAACGACTATAATTACACTAACCTCAAGATGCCCATACCATGAAAAAAAATTCCCACAAATCCTCAAATCGCAATAAAACTAGAAATTACAATTACACAGTTACCACGGATTTGGTGTCATTTTGGATCGTTACCCAAAACCTCAGGACCCAAGCACTTAGTAACCTCACGATCTCGTGACACACCAATGAGCCAACTAATTAAACCTGAACACGTTATCTAGGATCACAACGGGTGGGTTGTTTCTAATTGTCCTGAGACATTACCATAAGGGATTCCTATTTCAAATTTCATAATTCCAATACTTCGAACACGATTCTACTTCCTAACTTAAAAATACGACGTCCTATTTTTTTCAAGCATTTGAACCTGCTCACAATCTGCCTTTCACATTTCTTACAAAGCACCAGAGGAATATCAAGTTCAAAGATCCCCAACATCAATTGCCTATACTAAGTCCGCCTCCTTAATGGTATCAGGGTCTATCTTCATAATCCTTAAATAGATTAATTCTACTTTTCAGAAGCCCCAATGTTGCCTCAACAATACCTAACCGATGCTCCTTCAATTCTATACCAATCCTTAGAGACTAATGTCGATTCAAATCCGTCTCCAAATTGCCCATTAAAACAAGTCGGCTTGGTCTCTTCCTCCAAATATATCTATTCTCAAAACTTTCATAGCTAGATTCTCAAACGGCCACCTACTGACTTCAAAAAGGGTAGTCCCATTTTCTAATTAGACTCAACGCCTATCCTCGATTGGATTGAATTTGCCTCTTATTCATAATTCATAACCTAATTACAAGGCATCATATCCTCTCAATACAATTTATGCCAACATCCCCGAGTACGATTTCAACTCTGAAAGGATTCACATCACCCAAAAATTGACTCTAGATCATCAGTTCCACTTATCCGCCATACCAACAAAATAAATCAAATATTCCTTCTTCCAACAACAAACAACCGATCACTTTCTCAATTAGGTATTTGGTTATCAGCTACTCACAATCCATAAAATCCACAAAAGAATGCATAGACACAATTATAGAATAATCAATTATTCTCAAGGTGATGGGGACATATCATGCAAATCGTGGGGAAATAAAAGAATACATAATTCCCAAATCAAGTAAAACAGACATCAAAATTTCATAAATAAGAAAATACCTCCATCTACTTTCAGGGGTGTCTTAGGGTCTCGTATTGTCACCACAAACGCTTAAGCCGCAACAGTTAGCTTCTTTGCTTCCGACCTCTTAGGTAGTTGACAGTCCTTCATCAGGTGGCCCCGCTGCCCACAATTATAACATATTTCCATCACTTTATAACAGGGTTTTTCTGTGTACTTTTTCCCACAATAAGCACAATCAACAGTTGGTGCCTGAGAGCTAGTCACCGATAGAACTTCAGCAACGCTCTTCCCTATATCCGCCGTCTTTGCCTTCTTAAACAGTCCTAAGGTTCTACATTTGATCCTATACTGAAACTTGTTTGACTAGCTGCCCTCTTAGTAAAGAACCTTTGAGTCCCCAATTCTCTTTTAAATATTAGGGTCGATCTAAAATATTAATATATGTTTGGAGTTTATGAGTCACCAATTACCTCCTAATTTCGTCCCTTAGTCCTTGCTGAAACTTCTTTGCATTCCTCGATTCATCTTTAACAAAGTACAGGGCATACTTGGATAATTTGATAAACCTCGCATCATATTCTGCCACCATATGATTTCTCTGCCTAAGCCGCATAAATTCTTGTGTCTTCTAATCATGGAGGCTCAAAGGAAAGTATTTCTCCATAAACGACTCTTCAAACATATTCCAAGTAATGTTATCATCAAGCACTTCCAACGACTTTTTCCTTATGGACCACCAACTATCCGCTTCACCCTCTAATTTGTACACCGTAAAAGTAATCTTTTCCCGATTAAAATATTGGATCACTGTAAAGATCTTCATCCTCCTAAGCCAAATATCTACTTTCACCGGTTCCGGCGGCTCACCCAAGAATTCAGGTGCTCTCTCCGCCATAAACTAATCATAAGTTGTCGGGGCTGAATTTACTGGAACTGGCTCTGGTGCAAGAACCAGAGCCATATGGCGCTACTCCATCAATTCTATGATGTTCATCATCCTTTCCAACAAGTTTGTATATTCAGCATCTCGGTCCGAGGGCATACTAGTGCCTCCACAATCATTTCTTCTACCCCTTCTACTTGCCATTTTATAGCCTACAACAAAAAATATTGCAATGTTAATAAACCTCAAGATATCAAATTATAGGGAGGGCTAAAATTAATCAAGGCACTCTAACAGGAATCCTAAGTTCAGTCCATCAGCATTGCATTTAATCCTATCTCTTCCCATCCCTATCTTACCTTAGTCTTAGAACAGATTAACCTAAACCTAGAATCCAAAGTGATTAACCTAGGCCTGAGATCTATATCAATCAACTTAATCACTAAGTCCTAACTCAAGTCAATTCCAACTTATACAAACTAGACCACCTAGGATTTTCCAACCTAACTTATTCGATAAGTCCTAATCGATTTTAAGCTTCCGCGTGTGATACAAATCAAATCCTAAGGCATCTCGTTTCTCTGATACCAATTGTGACAAAACAGATTATTTTTTTATACCTAATACATTCCATCAATGACCATACAGAACTAAAGTCCAAAATAACATCTTAAAATTTTAAATAAAAATGGACAGAATTTCTCCTAAAACTGAATCAAACCAATAGATGCAACTTGTCCATATCATGTAGAGATACAAATATAGACTTCTGCACATATTCACAATTCATACATGGTTCATCAGATGCCACAATTTCATCCATTGCTCTAATTTATCAATCCTATCCACTATACCAAAACTCATACAAGAGAGGCTGTCTAAAACCTATGCATATCCAAAAATCTGATGATGGAAGCAAAACTATTTCCATGAGATAGACCTGCGGAAGTATAAATATTGTTCCAACAAAATAAAAGGCATACTATGACCATTTATATATGTACAACATCCATCCGCAAAATAAGATAATTACGTGCAAAACTAACAAATTTTTTAAAAATCTTCCCGATGATTTTGAGGCTCCAAATCTTCCTTGCTAAACTTTGCCTATTCTTGCTCGTCAGGAACCAATTCTATAACTTCGTCTCAGGAAAAAAATTAACAAAATGAGCCAAAATCTAACAAGGCACCTTAAAAACATGTAAGTGAAATGCTTTCATATAGAGCATAAATACAATAGAACAGAAATCATGGGAATATCCGAAGAACATAGGCATCCATGGAAATAGGAAGAAAGTATAATTCAATCTAAACATGTATCGAAATTCATAGAATAGTTTCAAATCTTGTTCTTTAAAATTCTAGTTTGTTATTCCAAGGACCCATCAAGTATACCCTACTAGCCGATGGGGCGAATAATCGAGGATAGATTGTATTCAATCCATACAATCAAAAGCCAAAGGTTCGTTAACATTTATTTCTATTTCATTTCATCCATGATTCAAAGGTTCAAAGTTCGATAGTCTCTATCCTCTGATTACATCCTGAGGGGAGGCAGATTATGTATCACTTTATGGACGGAATTATCCTCGATTACCACTCTAACATTCTAAGGCATGTTGGAGAATATTATCTGACTGTTTGACAATAATAGGTCTGATTTTCTTACCAATTTAACTTAGCATAATGCATTTGTTCATAGTTCCATAGTCAAAATTCATCATATCTCAAGGCCAAGTCCAAATCCATATAATCAATCTTTCAGATATTTTCAGAGGGCCTCCATAATTCGATAACACAGTTTCATTCAAACTTTCCAGATACAAATCGTCCAATAAACAGCAACAAAGCACCCATTGACAGTTAAATCTCAAGATTCTAAGTTTCCAAACATAAATTTCCAAATTTTCATTCTAGGATTTCATGCAAAAACTTCTAGACAAATATCAAACCTAATCTTGTGCCAAATCATAAAATCAAAGCCATAATTCATAAAACATAGACATAACATCAATTAAACTCAAAACTATATCTTCATTTTTGAGTTAGGGTTTCGGGCAGAACTTTTGGACACAAATCAAACACAAAACACGAACTAAATCGTGAAATCGGAGTTATAAGTCACAATATATACACATAAACATGAAATTTAGTCCAAAAGTCATGAGATTCATGCATTAGTCATGTCAAATCTTAGGGAGAAAAAGATTTAAAGCATAAAAAATAAAATAGATATATTCAAAAGCAATAAAAACGAAAAATAAGGTCTGAGGTAGACTTACCTTAACCCGATCTACTGTTATTTTTATCCGGATTGGATCGAAAGTGTCAAAAATCCCCCTTTTCTTCTCTTTTTCCCCCTCCATCCTTCTCCTTTCCTCTCCTCTCCTTCATGGTTCTACTCCTTCGTGTTTTTCTCTCTCTCTTTAAATCCTAAAATCCATTTTTAAAACAAAAGAAGGAAGAAACACGTGGCTCCCCTGTGGCAGGCGCTCGAGCACCAGACGCATAAATTTTGCGCTCGCGTTGGTGCTCGAGCAGTCATCGAGTGCTAGCCCTCGTAGTCTCCACACCCCCGCTCCGCCTCAGGCGTCCCTTGGGTCGCCTATTCGTAAATTTTGTTCCCGATTGGCGCCTCGAGCATCCTTCGATCGCTACACCTACTTTACCCAATTTTGCTTCATAATATTTTTTTCCTTATTCCTAAACATAATTATTATTATTATCATCATAATTACTTCCTAATTATCATATTTTGGGATCAGAATCTCACATTATCTCAGGACGATTTTGAAGATCCACTCCCTGTAATTATGGGGGACACATTAGGAATAAATTAGTTGGCTCATCGGTATGCTAGCGAGATCCTGAGTTTGCTAAGTAATTAGGTTTTGAGAAATTGGGTGATGGCCTAAAGTCTTATTGAATTCTTAGGAGATTGTTACAATTGTAATTTCTAATCTAGCTGTAAATTAATGATTTGTAGGAATTGTCTGTATGATATGGCTATCTCAAAACTTATTTTAATTATGGCTTCCATATAATCTAAGTGTCTCATATGGATTATGAATTTTAGGAAAATGTCAGTTTGATAACATACCAACGAAATAGTGAGTATATAAAGTATTTCAAGCTTGAGGTTGTTTGCAATTTAAAGTTTGCGCCAAAAACTTAGCTAAAACTTGATCAGGGAATTTTGGGTGTTGGCTTAGCGTAAATTGAAGTAAGAATTTTCTGCTGACCTAGTATTGAACTAAGTCGAAGGGAGTTAATAAATTTGGGTTGCCCTTGAACTTGGTAGTATCATGTAAAATCTCCCAGGTACCGTAAATTATGGAAGGAAATATGTGATCGTGGTGAGTCGTTGTGGGGAGATTAAGAATTTGTCTCCTAATGAGATTTCAATCTAGCTTCTGATAGAATGAACCAGATAATAAGGACCAGAACAATTCAAATGCTTAAGGTTTTTTAAGGTAATCGTTTAATCAAGGAAGTGACTTGGGAACTCTAGGAGAATTTAGAAGATTACCTCCGACTATGAAAATTCAGGGTTTATTAAATTTCAAGGATGAAATTTCTATAAGTGGGGGAAAGTGTAATGACCCGAGCTTCCAAAATATGATAATTAGGAGGGAGTTTGGCTTCGTAGGGGTACCAGTTCCCAAAATACTATAAAAGATGATCAATTAAGTTAAAATAGGTGACTTAAGGTCATGGGGTTCTGGAGGAATTGGACTGAAAAGTCCAAAGATCCGAAATTGATAAATTAGAAATCGAAGTTGTAAAATGATAAATGTTAATCCGTAAATAAGATTCTGGATTTTAAATTATGATAAACATGACTTATTAAGGTTATATAATCAAAATTAGGGTCCAATGATGTAAAAAATTAGGTTAGAATGGTTAAAACAGGTCTCGGACGTCGAAAAATTGAAGTAGGCTTCTGGCAGGCTCGACGCGAGCCTGACCCGTGACCAACCAGTGCCAGAGGTGCCACTCGAGCACAAAAATAGAACCACGCACCCGAGGAGCGCTCGAGGAGCCCCCAGGGCACAAAAAACAAAATGCCTCACTCGAAGGGCGCTCAACGAATGCTCGAGGCGTAGCGTTGGTGTGACGGAACAGATCCTAATCCTTATAGGACCCTCCATCAGACAGATACAGAATAGAATCCATAAGTTTTCATCCTTTAACTTATATGAAAATTTTGACAGTGTCTCCTCTATAACCGAATAGAAACCAAAAATACAACCAGCTTATTTACTCTTGTACATAACATACTTGATATCCAAACCTTAGACTTATAACCACAACACAATCACAAAATCTGTACAAACACACAACTAACAAAACATGATCATTTATATCCTACAGCACACATATACAGGATTGCAGATGCCATCCATGTTTTGAATCAACTATCCTATCTACTATATCCAAATTCAGGCAAGAGATGCCATCTAGGACCTGTACAAAACCAGAAAACATATAGCGGAAACAATTATGCGCAAGATATAATTTGCGGAAGTATAAATACAATTCTAACAGTTTATAGAACATGCTATAATTATTTATCCATAATTTTCTTTACAAAACTCTATGAAATATGCAGAACTATCAGATTTTCCAAAATACTTTAAGATAATCTTCGAGGCTTCACTGAGGCTCCAAAACCTTCATTGCTAATCTCTAGCTATGCCTGATCATCCAATATCTTCTCTATATCCTTATCTGGAGGGAAAAAAATAAAACAGTGAGTTGAAAGCCAACAAGGTACTAAAACGTGTAGAATATAATACTTTCATGCAGAATATAATGCAGAAAACGAGATACAGTTGTATATAAAGTATAAATGTGATAAAGTAGTGAATACGGAAACATTAGTAAAACATTAATACAGAAGACCATAGAAAACTATCAAAGAATATGAACAAATACATAAATTATGAGAAAAGCCTAATTCGATATAAATAGATTTCGATAATCATTATTTATACTTTTATGCAGAATATAAGTGTAGATGAGCAGAAATATGTACCATAATCATGAGAAAAGGACGGTTTCCATATAAACAGGTCTCAAAAATAATAAATCATGCTTTTAGGCTATAACAAAAATATACTATGGCAGAAAACCACGTTAATATCAGATCAGAAGAACAGAAGCAACTCATGAAAACAAGAATAAAGTATGATTCTACTTAAACATGCATTGGGGTTCATAAAACAGTTCCAAATCTCACTTGTTCTTCTTAGAAAATTCTAGTTTAATATCCTAGGGACCCAACTAGCGTACCCTACTAGCCGAGGGGGTGAATAATCGGGGATAAATTGTGTTTTTACCATACAATCTAAGCTTGAAAACTATGTCGATAATAGGGATCGATTGTGTTTTTGGGCACACAAATCAAAGCCAACGGAGGATTTCTGACCCCCAGAGTCAATTCCAATAACACCTCGTGGAAGGACAGATCACGTATAACTCAATGGATGGAGTTACCCTTAGTTACCACCATAATATCCTAAAGCATGTCGAAAAACCTCACATGACCGTATATCAGTCTTGGATCCTAATTAATAGTGTCAGAAAGGTTATAATCTATCATTATTTAGAAAAGCAGTCAAAACTCCATGATTAATCCTTCAGAATACTTTAGAAATTCTCGATAACTTAGCAGTGCAGTACCATATAAATTCTTCAGTTACAAATCATAATATGGGCATTATCTTGTTATGAATCAGCATTTACATACCAGAAATTACGGATAAAAACCATTAAATTCCTTCAATTTCATCCTTAGGGTTTCACCAAACAGTCCGGATAATAAACGAACACTAAATGCATCTATTTACATGAAATCAAAGGTATATATAGCAATACATGTTAGAAAATATGAAATCTGTCCGATTAATCAAGAGAAATATGTTTTTTTTACAGTAAACATGCAAAATTATGAATTTAAAGCATAAATACCATATCTGATATATTAAAATACTGTAAAAACAGTAAATAACGTCCGAAGTACGCTTACTTGAGCTCCATCTATAGTTATTTTTATCCGGATCGGTGGATTTTTTTCTCCTTTCCTTCTCCTCCCTCTCTTCCTCCTCCTCTCTTCGTGCCCTGCTAAGTTCTACCTCCCAAATCCCCCAACTCCCTCTTTTAAAACCATAGGAAAGAAGGGTCACGTGGCTGCCACACAACTGGCACTCGAGCGGCAATTGGGCGCTGGGTTTCGCAGTTGTGTGCCTCGGTTGCTTGAGTATTGAGCACACTTTCGGCCATTTTGCTCCTTTTTACTTCGGTACTAAATTTTTCACTATATTTAAACCCAAACATGATTTTCATCCACATAGTTATTCCATAATTATCACGTTTTGAAATCAGGATCTCACACTCTCTCCCACTTATAGGAATTTCGTTCTCGTAATTTAACGATCCTTAAATTTTCAGAATCAAGGAACCTTCTTAATATCTCTAATTCATTTTTTCAGATTAAGTTTATTATTTCAAAGAACCTTAAATATCCAAATTTTCCTGATCCTAATTATTTGGCGTGTCCTGTTAGGACCTGAAAATCTACTAAATCTAAAGGCAAATCTATTTTATTAACTACTTTACCTTAAATGGATTACAAATCCCTTATTTTCATTTATGTTAAACCTCAAGTTTAGTATTTCCTCTGATCATTAATTTAAACCTGAAAATATACATAGGTACATTATTTTTTCGTTGCGTATTCTGATCGATCATACATCATCAAAGGATCTAATTACCATTTAACGCCACATTAATTCAACTTAGCACCAAAATTCTTTTATCAAGCCTAGCTAGATTCTGGTATAAGTCTTAAATCCCAATTAGACTTTCAAGGTAGGATATTTTACATTTTCTTCATTTCGTGAGCATCTCACCAAATTAACATGTTCCTAAAGTACATATTCCTTTCCAAATACCCAATTTACACGGTAGCCTTGGCTAAGACTAATTTTTAAAGGATCCATATTACAAATGATTCTTACAGATTTTCAATTTACCATAAAATCACAAATCCTAACTGTAGTGGTCACCATAAATTCGGTACAATTTGAGATATTATCCAAAATATTAAGACTTTAACAATTAACAACCTCAAAATCTCAAAGTCCCATACCAAGGAAACAACTCCCACAAACTCTCAAACCGTAACAATATCAGAAACTACAATTTATACAGTTACCACGAGTTTAATGTGGCTTCAGGTTCATCGCCTAATTCAATACCTATACACTTAGCAACTATAAGACCTCGTCGGTATATTCATGAGTCAATTGATTCAATCCAAATACGTCATTCAGAATCATGATGGGTGGGTTATCCTAATCATCTTAAAATAAAATCATGTGGACTCCCAGATCCATGATTTCATATCTTTAATGCTCCGGATATAATTCTTTTTGTCATTTCTGACTTAGCCTATTGCCCAAAATTTCTTTGATCAACTTAGTTAAATTCGACATAAAGTTCAGATTACAAGTAAACCTTGAATGCAGAACACTTCACATTCTTATTCTTTCGTCGGTATGTCCCTAGGATGATGCCCTCTTAAGTCCTTGAATTACCACGAAATCAGAAACTATAATTATATCAGTCTCAAAGAAGTTAACGTCAAGCTTAGAGCATTAGTTAAATCTCAAACTCAATCAGTAGCTCACAATCTCAGGGATTCCTTACCTCAAAATTTCATAACTCTAATGCTTCGAATATGATTTTGTCTCCCAATTCTAGAATACGACATCTAGTTACCCCCAACACTTTTAGCCATCATTATTTGCTAGTACAATGGTTCATTACTCTTAAAGATATCAGGGCTCATCACTGAGATTCTCAGACAGGTTTACCCGCTCACAACATCACATGATTATCCTTCCTTAGTGGTGCAACCTTTTGCTTTCAAAGTTATTTAACAAAAACTAATTCCGGAGACAAGGCCTACAATTTCTACAAATGAGAGTCTTAATTATCTTCTCTGACCTGTAGTAGAGTAACGCTGATTGTGGGCTCCTCTTTTACTTACTTCAAGAACAACCCCTTCCCAAAATATAGAAAATATAGTCTTAAAATTTCTCAAAATATCTGATTACATATCTCATTTCTTCTTTATGTTATATTTCCTTAATCTTCAAATTCGTGAAACGACCTGTACAATTTCCTCAAATAAAAACCTCATCAATTAATTTTAACTATGAACAAAACAATTTCAATCACAAATTCCTTTCTTAAGGGTATTACATCTTATCGTAACATATCAGACTCATCAAGGGTCAACCCAAACAAGCAGCCAAAAACTTTACTCCAAATTCTTCAAAGGTTACCTATACAGATCTCATCGGCTTATTTTTGGTCATCTCATAAACTCCTCCCCTACTTAGGTCGAAGCTAATCACCTAAATTTCAGTTAATTTTCACTTTTACTTTCTCAAATTCAAATTGTGCTATCGAAAACGCCATCTATGAAGGACTATATGCTATGCTGAAAATCCAACAAAATTCTTTTTGTAATACGGTCGTCAAACTATACAAAAACTATAAAATTCCCTAAGATATCCATTATTGCCAATTCTCCGATAGCTAGCAACAATTTTGACACATTTCTACATAAAATTCCAATACCACAAGCTCCATAAGTATTTCCACAACACATATAACATACAATTTTATGAGGAATTAAAAGCATACATGAATCTCAAATAAAACAGAAATCAACTTTCCATTGAAAGAATACCTTTTTTCACTTTTGACAATGTCTTAGTGTCCTAAACTGTCAGTGCAAAAGATTTCGTTGAAACTATAAACTTCTTAATTTTTGATCTCTTTTGTAGTAGGCAATTTTTAACTAGGTGACCTTTTTGTCCATACCTAAAACAAGCCTCTGTCTGCTTTTTAATAACTCCCTTTTTTGTTGTAGCCATCTTTGCCTTTTTAGAGGGCTTTGAGGATCTTATATTTATTTTCACTCTATAACTTGCTCGACTAGCTGCCCTCTTAGCTGAGAATTTTTGAGTTTCTAACCCTCTCTCAAAAATTAGTACTCTATTCAAAATCTCTGTATAAGTCTGAAGTTTATGGGTTACCAATTGTCTCCTAATCCCCCTCTCAATCCTTACTGAAACTTTTTAACTTTCCTTCCTTCATCCTCTATGATATACTGTGACGGACCGGCAACATTCCATCGCATGCGGCCGCCCGTCGATTGAAACCGATCATATACTCTGGTTAAAAAGGGTGGACTTAAATTTTTCTTTTATATGTATTATACATCGCGTGCACAGGATCACGTAAGGCCCAACTTTGTGAGTTGGAGGCCAGGGGTCGTGGTTTTTCTCTCTTGACCGGCCAAGACGAGATCGGTTGGACATAAAGGTCCCGAACAAACTGAGATGTCACTGGGAATCACAAATTACTCAAACCATAACAGCGTACGGAAGCATACTAATATTCATTAACTTTTATCAACGGAAGTAATTTACAAATCTTTTCCAAAACATCAAAAGCGAAAACATCAATTTTGCTTCTTCGCGGCTTAAATTCCGGCTAGCTATCCTACCTATCTAGTCCTTCGGACCTCATTCTTTTTCGTCCCGTATAAACTCATCACTACCGTCATCATCATCTGAAAAATAGAAGGGGTAAGCTAGAGAGCCTAGCAAGGTACTCATGCATAAATCATGCATAATCATACACAGAATGCAATAGTGGCATATATGCATGCAGTTTCATAAATCCTGGCCGGAGTCAATGCAAACAGATTCTAAAATCATGCAATTAGATTTCCAAAATCATGCTTAAATTTATTCCCGTCAAAAACCAGCTACATTTAAGGTCTACAGTTCTCGACCATCATATCTCATAAACGTTACATTTAAGGTCCGTAGTCAAGACCATCCAAAACGCTACATTTAATGTCCGTAATCAAGACCATCCAAAACGCTACATTTAAGGTCCGTAGTAATGACCAATCAAACGGCAATATTTAAGGTCTGCAGCTCTCGACCATCATATCTCAATAATGGTTACATTTAAGGCCTGCTACTACTCGGCCACTTAGTTTCACAAATCATGCTTTTCCGAAAATCAAAGTCAAGTATGCAATTAACCGGACACCATAAGGTCTTTGTTTTAATGTCTTAAAATCGGGGGTCGTTTTCATCAAAATGCTGGAGGTCCTTTAACAAAAGCCGATCTCAAAATATATCCGTCCTTTTACAAATCAAGGCCAGTTTCCTATTTCAACATGCAATGGTCGGTTCCGATTTCAACATGCAAGTTGGTTCCGATTTCAAACATGTAAGGACTGGTTTCCAATTTCAACAAGCAAAGGGGCCGAACTTGATTTCATGTTCAAAAGGCCGGTTTTGATTTCATCATGCAAAGGGACCGAACTTGATTTCATGCAAAAGGGCCGAACTTGATTTTATGTTCAAATGGCCGGTTTTGATTTTCATCATGCGAAGGGGTCGAACTTGATTTCATGCAAAAGGGTCGAACTTGACTTTATGTTCAAATGGCCGGTTTTGATTTCATCATGCAAAGGGGCCAAACTTGATTTCATACAAAGGGTTTGGACGGACCGGATTATTCTCCATTGAAAAATCTCCGTCATTGGCAACACAACTATAGTCTATAATTAATGCTTATGGATTCTACAGAAAATCCGACAGAGTTCCCTCTGCAACTGGACGAAAACTAAAAATACAACCTGTTTAAATAACCCTGCAACAAATACACATCTATCAAAGGCTTAACTCAAAGCCTACAACACGCCACACAAGATCACACATCTGCCATATCATCCATGGCTCCAATACAGTACACAACCTACTATACTGGATCTAGAGAGATACCATCTAATGAAACCAAACTCAAAACATATATATACAGACGCGGAAGCATAACTAAATCATCAAAAATGGGGAAAAATAAACAAATCACAAAAATAACAATAATGAGCCACGCTCAACCCTGAGTGGCCATCCGATCCAACTCTATGTCCCAATCTTTTGATCACACACCGTCCAGCCAATCACATCAAGCAAGCCTCTCTCCTTGCTCTATCTATCCGGCGTCAGCTAAGTGTTCTCATCTGAAAGGAAAAATATTAAACAGTAAGAGTGAGCTAACAGCTCAGCAAGTATAATCATAAACACATCTCCAAGACACGTACAAGGACTAGAATGGGAAAAGTTACAGGAACTCTCCCTAACCACAAAGCAAGGGAGGGAACAGGAACATCTGGAATCTCTTGATTCTCACGGTTCTCACGATTAATTTGGTTGGTCATCATTTAGAATCATTATATTCTCACGGTTACATCTTGAACATGATTCATTTTCATTATTACATCATATTTGCGGACCCCGGCTAGTAGACCGTACTAGCCAACGATGCGAGAGAACGAGGATAGGAATATGTTCGCTACACATTCTAAAGCCACGGCTACTATTTTAGGTCGGTAGCACACGACCCTCGGTT
>JAODPA010023079.1:0-12873 GCA_025585075.1 Nepenthes mirabilis | reverse complement strand
AATTAGATAAAAATTTAAAATATTGCAGGTGGACTTTCCTTTAAAGAATAAGAAATCGTAAAACTTAAACCATAAATTTATATTTCAGATGGTAGTATCCCCTGGCATGCTAAAAATATTACAGTAAAAACTCAAGAATTATCCTGATCATGCATTGTAGCGGGTGATATTTCTTAGCATGCCGTAGGATATTACTGTGGAAGCACGAGGATTACCTCTAAGCCCAGGGAATATGGTGATATATGTGATATGACACTGTATATCGGGTTAAAAGTATACATGTGAGATCTTGATCTCGAAATAGGATAATTATGGAATAATTATGTGGATGAAAATCATATAAAGGTTTAAGTACAGTGAAAAATTTGATACCAAAACAAAATAAATTAAAAGGAGGTAAAAGTGGCCCAGCGCCTGAAGGCCACTTCAGTGCCCACTTGAGCAAAAAAATGCGAAAGTGCCACTCGAGGGTCACCCGAGGTGGCACTAAGCGGGATTAGGTTGCAAGGGTGGTGCTCGATTGGAGCTCGAGTGCCAACCCAGGCGCAAAAATGCGAGAGCATGCACTTGAGGATCGCTCGACTGGCACACAAGCGCCAGTCGTGTGACCCCCACATGATTTCTTTTTCTCGTGTTTTTAAGTGGGATTTTGGGTGTTGGGGGTTTCATTTGCAGCAAAACCACGACAACCATGAGAGGAAAAGGAGAGGAAGGAGAGGGAAGAGATGGAAAAAGGGAGGAATCATCCGTTCTGATCTGATCCAAGTAAGAATAATTGTAAATCAAGCTCAGGCAATTGTATTTTGAACATTATTTACCATTTTTACAGCATTTCAGTATCTCAACATTTGTGTTTTTGCTCTAAATCCATGTTTCCCCATATTTAGTGTAAATAATGCATGTTTCTCCTGAATAATCCGACAAATTTTATGTTTACTTATATATACTACAATATTTAGCTTCGATTTTATATAAATACATATATTTAGTATCCGTTTTGTGTCCAAAAGTTTCCTTGAAACCCTAAGTACAAAAATGAAGGGATTTGGTGTTTTTAACCCGTGAATTTTGACATATAAATGTTGATTTATAAATAGGTAATGTCCATGTTATGATTTGCATTTGAAAAATTTACATGGAAATGTTCTGTTAAATTACTGTGAAATTTCTAAAGCAAATCTGAAGGGTTAACGGTATAATTTTTGGCTGACTTCTGAAGTTTAATAAGTTATAAATTAAGAAATAAGAAGAAAAATATTTCTGATTCTGTTAATTAGGACCTAGGACTGATATATAGTCACTCTGCTTGGCTTGTGTAGCCTATGCGAAGCAATCCAACACTGGCTTGTGTAGCCTATGTGAACTAAAGTTCTTCGGCATACCTTAGAACGTTATAGTAGTAATTGAGAATAACGTTATCCATGGAATTATACGTGGTCCACCTTTCTCAATGCGTTAACCTAGAGGGTAGTTACTGTTATTGGCCAGCACCCCTATTCTAAATCTCATGAGAAGGGATAACTATTTCTGACATTAGATTGTGTGGAGTAAATACAATCTATTCTCGATTATTTGTCCCCTCGGTTAGTAGGGTCTACTAGTTTGGTCATTTCTGGTAGAAAAAGAAATTTCCAGCACTTATAGAATTTAATATCAGTTTTTGATTTCTGAGAATCGTTATATTGTTTTATGATTTCTAAAGCATGTTGATATTGATTCATGTTTTCTCATATTTCATATACCCCTCTATTCTTGCAAATTTTCATGATTTGTCTTATCTGTATGCATGTTCTGTATGAAAGGATTTACACTACATGTTTTTGTGTACCTTGTTGGGTATTTGGCTCACTATTTTACTTTTTTCCCTCTAGATAAGACAGTAGATCCAGTACTTGACGAGAAAGAGTGAGTTAAAGCTTAACCTGTAGATTTTTGGAGACTTGAGGCTAGTTTGAAGATCTTGGAAAGAGATAGCTTGAATGTAATACCTGGTTTTGTATATGGATCTTATATATGAAATATATGTTATGTATGTGATGAAACAGGGATTTATACTTCTGCGGGTATATAGTTCAGCTTTCGCTATATATTTCTGGATTTGTACAGGTCCTAAACGGCATCTCTTATTCTAAATTTTTAGTATAGTGGATAGGATTGATTAATTGAAGCCATGGGAGAAGAGATAGCGTCTGATGATCCTGTGTTATGGATGAAATGTTTGCGGATGGATATTATTTTGTATATTTACATATTTTATGTAGATTTTATATTTCAATTTAACCCAATTTTAGGAAAAACTCTGTCCGTTTTTCTTAGGACCTTAAGTTGTATTGGGGTTTCAGTTTTTGTATCTGCAATGATGAATTTATCTGAGGATAAAAAAAATATCCATTCCGTCACAATTGATATCAGAGAAATGAGATGCCTTTAGAATTGATCGATCATAAAGTAGAAGCATAGGCTTAAGTTTTAGTAGGAGATAGGTTGGGGTAGTTAAGCTTTATTAGGAGGTTTAGGAAGTTGTCCCTTAGGGTGGTCCTAAATTTCCTTTAATTGTTGATAACCCTTCCCGCTAAACTGATTTTTTAAGGTTTATTAATGTTGTATTTGTCTTTGACTATGGGATATAGGATGGCTAGTAGAAGAAATAGAAAAAATAATCAATGTGGTGCTAATACTCCCCACGATCGAGAGGCTGCTTATGTGAATCTATTGGAAAGGATGACAAATGTGGTCGAATATGTGGAGCAGCGCCATATGGCTCTGGTCCCTATACCTGAGCTAGCTCCGATAAACCCTACTTCGACGACTTATGATAGATTCATGGCGGAGCAAGCACCTGGATTCTTGGGTAAGTCTGATCCAGCGAAAGCGGATGTTTGGCTTAAGAGGAAGAAAAAGATCTTTACTGTGATCCGGTGTAACGATCAGGAGAAAGTTTCTTTTACTGTATATAAGTTGGAAGGTGAAGCTGAAAGTTGGTGGAGTATGAAAAAGATGGCGTTAGGTGCGCCCGATGATGGAGTTACGTGGGAGATGTTTAAGAAAACTTTCATGGAGAAGTATTTCCCATACAGTTTCCAAGATCAAAAAGCATAAGAGTTCATGAGGTTGAGGCAGGAAAATATGACGGTGACAGAGTACGACATAAAGTTTACTGAGTTGTCCCGATTCTCATCGTATTTCGTAGAGGATGAAATAAGAAAAGAAAAGAAATTCCAGTAAGAGTTGCGAAACGATATTAGGAAGCAATTGTCGATCCTAAAGCTCCAAACTTATGCTGATATTTTGGAACGGGCAATGATTTATGAGAAGGGGGTGGAGACGCAGAGATTCTTTGTGAAAAGAGCTGCTAGCCGGACGAGTTTCAGTACTTGATCAAATGTAAGGCCTTCAGGACCATCCAAGAAGGCAAGGACTGTGGACAAGGGGAAGAGCATTACTCAAATTCAGTTAGTGACTAGTTCTCAAGCGTTGGCAGCTGACTGCACTTACTACGGGAAGAAGCATCCAGGACAATCATGTCACAAGGCGATGGGAGCATGCCTTAGATGTGGACAGTAGGGCCACCAGGTCAAAGACTGTCTGTTGCCTCCGAGGTTAGAAGGAATGAAGCTTACTGTCACAGTTGAGGCTTTTGCAATGACTGTTCAGGACCCGGAGGTATCCCCAAATGTTGCAGAAGGCACCATTTCTATTTATGGAGTTCCTACTTCTATATTATTTGATTCGGGGTATACCCATTTTTTTATTTTTTCACAATTTGTATGCTGTCTTATGTCTACCCCACTTATTTTTTATTATTAATTAGTTGTATCAACTCCAATTGGATCTTTAGTAGTTACTAATATTCTGTATCCTGGATTTATGGTTAAGGTGAATGAGGAATGTTTGATTGTGGATTTGATATTATTTGACATGGGCAATTTTGATATAATTTTGGGGATGGACTGGCTAGTTAAATATCACACCAGTTTTAATTATTTTTTAAAGAAGGTTTATTTTGATATTTTCGAAATAGAACCCTTTTTCTTTCAAGGTATTAGAAAGAATGAGGTGCCTGTATTAATTTCTGCTTTGCATGCCAAGCACTTGTTAAAAAGTGGATGTCAAGATTACCTGGCATATGACTGCACTACTGAGAGTTACAGTGTTTCAGCTAAGAATATTCTAGTTGTTTGTAATTTTGAGGATGTATTTTCGAAGAAGTTGCCTGGATTACCTCCACACCGAAAAACTGAGTTTGAAATTTTTATTATTTTCAGTGTTAGCCCGATTTCTAAGGCCCATTATCATATGACCCCGACTAAATTAAAAGAACTAAAATTACGGTTACAGGAGTTGTTAGATAAGGATTTTATCAGACCGAGTGTATCTCATTGGGGTGCACCAGTATTGTTTGTGAGAAAGAAAGATGAGTCCTTACAGCTATGTATTGATTATCGTGAGTTAAACAAAATTATGATTAATAACAAATATCCTTTGTCATGTGTTGATGATCTGTTTGATCAATTGTAAGGGTCTTTGGTGTTTTCGAAGATTGATTTGAGGTCCGGTTATTATCAGTTGAGGATCAAGCTAGAAGATGTGGCCAATACTGCTTTCCGGATGAGATACGGTCACTATGAGTTTCTTGTTATACATTTTGGCCTTACGAATGCCCCTACTGTATTTATAGATCTAATAAATAGGGTATTCAGATCGTATCTAGATACATTTATAGTGGTATTTATTGATGATATCCTAATATATTCAAAGGATTATGAGGAGCATGAAACTCACTTAAGGATAGTACTCCAAGTACTCTATGAGAAAAGGCAGTATGCTAAGCTGAATAAGTGTGAGTTTTTCGCTGAAAAGGTGATATTTTTGGGGCATATAATTTCTAACGGTGGTATTTCTGTGGATCCAAAGAAGGTGGAGGCCGTTACAGATTGGAGTAGGCCAACATTTATGGCTGAGGTTAGGAGCTTTCTTAGCATGTCAGGCTATTATATGTGTTTTGTAGAGAATTTTTTAGAAATTGCTATGCCTTTGACTCAACTGATGAAAAAGGAGGCTAAATTTGAATGGACTGAGGAATGTGATCAGAGTTTTTAGGAGTTAAAGGATCGTTTGACTACCGCTCCGGTATAAATTATTTCAGAGGGTTCAAGTGGTTTTAAGGTGTATTGTGATGTCTCTAAGGCGGGTTTAGGTTATAAATTGATCCAGCATGGTAAAATTGTAGCTTATAGGTTTAGACAATTGAAGGTGTATGAAAGAAACTACCCAACTCATGGTCTGGAGCTAGCTACTATTGTGTTTACTTTAAAAATTTAGAGACATTATCTATATAGTGAAAAGTTTCTTATTTATTCTGATCATAAAAGTTTGAAGTATCTGTTTTCATAGAAGGAGCTTAATATAAGGCAAAGGAGGTGGTTTGATTTCCTGAAAGATTACGACTGTGAGATACAGTATAAGCCCAGAAAGGCTAATGCAGTTACGGATGCGTTGAGCCGTCGATCGGGGTATGTGACTAAGTTGTAAATCAAGCAAATGAAGATGTTGGATTATCTGAAATAATGTGATATCCAACGATATGTTCGGGGTGATAGGATACTTTTATTTTATCTTCAAATCTAATTAGAGGTAATTAATGAAGTTAAGGAGAAGTGAATGACCTATTCTTTGTGGATATTGTAAGTGATCTAAATAAGGAGCCTCGAGCTGATTTCAATGTCAAGATTGATGGAGTATTGAGGTTTAGAGATCGATTATGTGTACCGGACGATAAAGAATTAAAAGAGAAGATCTTAAAGGAATCTCATAGGTCATGGTATACCATCTACCTCGGGACGAATAAAATATATCATGATCTGAAAAAGACTTTTTGGTGGAGAAATATGAATAGGGATATCATGGCCTATGTAGAGAAATGCCTTGTATGTCAACAGCTGAAAATTGAAAGGAGGAAACCCTCTGGGCTGTTACAACCAATGCCGATCTCGAGCTAAAAATGGAAAGATATTACTATAGATTTTGTATCAGGTTTGTCGAAGACTCCTAGGAATCATGACGCTATTTGGATTATAGTTGATCGGCTGATAAAATTAGCCCATTTTTTGGCGATAGAATGACTTATTCCCGTGATAGACTGGCCCAATTATATGTAAATGAGATTGTGAGGCTTCATGGAATGCCTGCTTCGATTATGTCTGATAGGGATCTTAGTTTTGTCTCGAGGTTTTAAGAAAGCTTGCATAAGGAGTTGGGGACAAAACTAAGGTTTAGTACTGCATATTACCCCCAGACTAATGGCCAATAGGAGCATATGATTCAGATCCTTGAGGATATATTGAGGGCACTGGTATTAGAGATGAAGGAAACTTGAGATAATTATCTGGCTTTAGCAGAATTTACATATAATAATAGCTATTAGACAAACATTGGCATGGAGCCTTTCAAGGCACTGTATGGAAGAAGTGCAGATCATCAATTTATTGATAGGAGACCGGAGATAAGAGGATTTTAATTCCTGAAATTGTAAAGGAGATGGCGGAAAAAATTAAGTTGATTCACAAAAACTGGAAGGTTGTTCAAAGTAGGCAGAAAAGCTATGCAGATCGGAGGATGACAGAATTAAGATTTGAGGTAGGAGATTATGTCTTTCTAAAAGTTTCACCATCCAAGAAAACATTCAGGTTCGGGGTAAAAGGAAAGCTGAAGTTACGGTTGATTAGTCCTTTTGAGATTTTGGAGAGGATCAGGGAGGTAGCTTACCGGTTAGCACTACCATCCAATCTGGCGGACATACACGATGTATTCCATATATCGATATTTAGGAAGTATGTCTACGATCCTACGCACGTGATTGGGTATGAGTCCTTGACTATCGACAAGGATTTATCCTATAGCGAGGTGCCGATATAAATATTGAATCGAAAGGACCAAAAGTTGCGTATAAAAACTATTCCCTTAGTAAAAGTGCTTTGGATGAATCATTCACTAGAAAAGGCCACATGGGAGCATGAAGAGGAAATTCGAAGTATGTATCTCCACTTGTTTTATTAAGGTATGTAGCTCCATTTAATTTTGAGGACGAAATTTTCTTAAGTGGAGGAGAGTTGTGAGATCTCGATCCGAAAATATGATAATTATGGAATAATTATGTGGATAAAAATCATGTTAGGGTTTAAGTACAGTGAAAATTTTAATATCGAAGCAAAATAAATTAAAAGAAGGTAAAAATGGCCGAGCGCCTGAAGGCCGCTCGAGCGCCCACTTGAGCGGAAAAATATGAAAGTGCCACTCGAGGGTCGCCCGAGGCGGCACGGGAGCGGGATTAGGTTGCGAGGGTGGCGCTCAATTGACGCTCGAGTGCCAACCCAAGCGCAGAAATACGAGAGCATGCCCTCGAGGACCGCTCAATTGACGCTCGAACGCCAGTCGTGTGACCCCCACGTGATTTCTTTTCCTCGCGTTTTTAAGTGGGATTTTGGGTGTTAGAGGTTTCATTTGTAGCAGAACCACGACAGCCACAAGAGGAAGATGAGAGGAAGGAGAGGGCAGAGAAGGAAAAAGTGAGGAATCGTCCGATCTGATTCGATCCAAGTAATAATAACTATAAATCGAGTCCAGGCAAGTGTATTTCGGACGTTATTTACCGTTTTTACAGCATTTTAGTATCTCAAAATTTGTGTTTTTGCTCTAAATCTATGTTTCACCATGTTTAGTGTAAATGATGTATCTTTCTCCTGATTAATCGAATAGATTTCATGTTTACTTGTATATACTGCAATATTTATCTTCGATTTCGTATAAATACATGTATTTGGTATCTGTTTTGTGTCCGAAAGTTTTCTTGAAACCCTAAGCACGAAAATGAAGGGATTTGGTGTTTTTAACCCGTGAATTTTGACATATAAATGTTGTTTTGTAAAGAGGTAATGTTCATGTTATGATTTGCATCTGAACAATTTACATGGAAATGTTCTGTTAAATTACTATGGAATTTCTGAAGCAAATCTGAAGGGTTAATAGTGTAATTTTTGACTAACTTCTGAAATTTAATAAGTTATAAGTTAATAAATAAGAAGAAAAATATTTCTGATTCTGTTAATTAGGACCGAGGATTGATGTACATTCAAATAAGATTCATCGGTATGCCTTAGAATATTATTGTGGTAATCGAAGATAATTCTGTCCAAGGAATTATACATGGTTTGCCCTTCCTCAGGGCATTAGCCTAGAGAGTGGTTACTGTTACTAGTCGGCACCCCTGTTCTAAATCCCATGAGAAGGGATAATTATTTCTGGCCTTAAATTGTGTAGAATGAATACAATTTATCCTCAATTATTTACCTCCTCGGCTAGTAGGGTCTACTAGTTTGGTCCTTTTTGGTAGAAAAAGGAATTTCCAACACTTATAGAATTTGATATTAGTTTTCAATTTCTGAGACTCGTTATACTATTTTATGTTTTCTGAAGCATGTTGATATTGATTCCTATTTTCTCATGTTTCATGTACCCCTCTATTCCTACATATTTTCGTGATTTGACTTATTTGTATGCATGTTCTACATAAAATGATTTACACTGCATGTTTTTATATACCTTACTGGATTTTTGGCTCACTGTTTTACTTTTTTTCCTCCAAATGAGACAGTAGAGTTAGTGCCTGATGAGAATGAGTGAGTTAAAGCTTAGCCTATAGACTTTTGGAAACTTGAAGGTAATTTGAAGATCTTGGAAAGAGATAACTTGAATGTAATACCTGATTTTGTTTATAGATCTTGTGTATATAGATCTTTTATATGAAATGTATGTTATGTATGTGATGAAATAGGGATTTATGCTTCCGCGGGTAAACAGTTCAACTTCCGCTATATGTTTCTGGATTTGTACAGGTCCTAGACGACATATCTTATTCTGAATTTTAGTATAGTGGATGGGATTGATTACTTGAAGCCATAGGAGAAGACATGGCGTCTAATGATCCTATGTTATGGATGAGATGTTTGTGGATGGATATTGTTTTGTATATTTGTAGGTTTTATATTTCAATTTAATCCAATTTTAGGAAAAAGTCTGTTCATTTTCCCTTAGGACCTTAAGTTGTATTGGGGCTTCAGTTTCTATATCTGCAATGGCGGAATTATTTAAGGATAAAAAAATATCCATTCCGTTACAATACCACTCACCACGGGATGTCAAACGGTGTAGGTTGCACCTTAGAATATGTGGAAGCATACACATTCCTTTCCTCATTCTACCGCACTGTTAGCTAGTAAGGTCTACTACTTTTTCTTCCCTTAGATAAGTACGAGCCTCTTCTTGATGTGGCAAAGTAGAGTTTAAGAGTTGGCTAGACTGTAAATCTTGGAGGAACAGTTTTGTGGACTTAGTTTAGTAGTTTTGCACCTTCCTCATGGAGAATTTTGTATATTTTGAGATGAAATTGTATACCAATATATGTGTGTGATGATAATGTATATTGTTATTTAGTTTCCGCTGTGTTGATGGATGTATGCGCTTCCACAGGTTATTATGATTTGTATTGGTACCTAGTGGCGTCTTATTTGAGCCAATGTCATACCCAGAGTTATGACGTTGATATCATATGGTTATTGTGACTTTTGGATCCTGTGTTATGATATTGTGGCCATATTATGTATGATATACAAAATATTTACAAGTTTTGTATTTGTTTAACAGTTATTTTTCTGTCGAAACTTTGCCGAATTTCGATTAAAAAAATGTGGTCCATCACACACATGTCACCTCCTCATAATCCAAAACTTAGTGAAATTTAGAAGAAAGAAGGCTTTAGTGGGGCAAAAGGGGAGAAGTGCCATGGCAGCCCCACCCTCACACACACACACACACACACCCACGTTTCCCCCTAAAATTAAATAAAAGAAAAATAATTTTGCATGGCTAAACTTGGGGGACATATGGCACTCAAGAAGGCTTAACATGTATCCAATTAACCTCAAATAAGGTTCCAACAAGTGGCTTAAAAAGAGAGCAACACCCAAGTATTTTGCATGGCTGACTCATCCTTGGGCAGTTGAGAATTTGCCACCTTATGAAATAGGCAGCGACACCTAAAAATTTCCACCATAACTTAAGATTATAGGGGACTAATAAGGTAAGAAATACATAAAATGAATTAGAAAAAATCGGAGAGAGAGAAGGAAGAAAAGAAAAGCCAAAGCGGGTGAAAACTGAACCGAGAGAAAGCTGCTCGACAGTGTGGTGTAAGAGAATTCAAAAATTTTTCAGCATTATTCCAGGCATGAACACCTCTCTTTCTTTGATTTGTTGTTTAATTCTTGATATTATCTTAAAATATTGTCAATCCAATGCTTAAAATCCTTGCCGAATCCATGCTAGAATAGGAAAAGTTTAACATGTCAAAATGCAGTTCAGTTGCTTAACTTTGTTAAACCTTGCTGATGTCCGAATTTTTACATATTTTATTTGGTCGATTCATGCCATGATATTTTTACTGTATATACTTTAAGATGTTGGCTAAATAACCATATTTTTGTAAAAAAATTATTCTTCATAAAACTGGCTAGTTTGATTGAAACAAAGTAGGCTGGCAGATTTAATCGGCTGAAAACAGGGCAGCTACTGGTGCTGATTTTGGCTGCTGTTTTCACCAAGTTTTAGGCCGATTCAAGCTCCACAAAAATTAAGTATGACACTTCAATGAACCAAAAATATATCATAAAATTATCATAAATTTATCTTACAAAATCTGACCGGTCCAATCCCATGAAAAGAAAGTGCCACTTAACCAGCCAAAAGCAAAGTTATGCACAAAAAATCAGTACATAACTTTGAATCGGATAAGGATAAAAATGAAAAATTTATATGAGTCGGTCCAAAATGTTGTTCTGTTCCTATAAATGTATGGAACGTAATTGTTCATGGTGATTTGCCTACTGAACCGGCTCAAAAATCGGACACTACCACTGGACCGGTCGTTGCACCAATTTGGTAGTTTTGCTAAAAATGGATGAACCGGCCGAAATATAAGTGAAGAACCGATCAAATATTGCATGTTAAGATAGTAAAATGAATGAATATCAAGTAAACCGACCCATAATTATATGAAGTGATTGCTGCAAGAGGGAACCGAACCGGTTTTAGCAACCGGCTCAAAATTCAACAAGCACATGGATTAAGTGAATCGGTTTATGCATGAATTTTTAAAATGATAAACTGGCCACTTATTTTATAGATAATAGTGAACCGACTGACGTGATAAAATGGCAAAAATATTTTGAAAAACTGAACTAATTCATAAACCGACTTTGTGATCAAACCGGTTAAAGAGATGAAATGGAACCAAACCAGTTAGTGAACCAGTAAATTATGAATTTATGGACCCGGAATCGAATAATATATTGTCTAAAAATAAGTCCAATGCGTATAAAAATTGATATGACTATATTTTATTGATATGTTTTATCATATTTTGTTACGAATATATATGATATATTATGCAAGAGTGGAAGCTAATATGACACTAAAGAAATATGAATTTTTTTTTAAAATGAGAAAATTAAAAAGAAGAAGCAAGATTATGAATAAGGATTTCTACTACGAAATTTTAAGAAATAAGAAAACTTAACCAATAATTGATTTCAACGAATAATATCCCCTGATATGCTTTAAAATATTATAGTATAGATTGTTGTCTAAATAAGTATTGCTGTACGATTTTGGCCCCATCTATTGAGAGACAATAAGTAGTACCATCCTATCTTTAGGATATAAATAATGAAGTTAAGGCTTCTGATTTATGTGGAGTGAACATAATCCACCTGCCCTCGAGATATAAATAAGGAAGATATGGCCTTTGACTGTGGGGATTAAATACAATCCAGATATTAATCAAATATTCTGTTAGTTAGTAAGGCCTATTAACTTTGATTCCTCAAGCTAAGTAAAGGTAAAATGTATTGGCAAATAATAAAAAATTGTACAAGAAAATTAGAAAGTCAAATGCATCACGAAAATAATTCTAAAGGTAAATATGTATTTTTACATATATCATGATTCCTATTCCTATTTATGTTTTATTTTTAGAAAAATTACATGTCCTTGATTATTATATTATTATTGAGGGTTTGACTCACTCTTATTGTTTTCTTTTCGTTCAAATACCTTGTAGGAATTCAAGCATAATAAATAAGATTAAAGAAAAAAATTTTAATTTTACTATAATTAGAATTTTGGCAGCTTGTAATGATGTTCTTTTGACATGATATTTGTTTTAATATAGAATATAATGGACTTCAAAATAGCCACTATTCACAATTTCTTTAACATAAATACCATCCTAACTTGAAGGGTTTCTGCATTTTGAAGATCATTACCGCCTTTTGTAGACCTACTTAATTCATATGATAACTTCCGATCAGTCAACTAAGGCACCAGCCTCTTTAGAATACGTAGAGTTCACTTCTATTCATTTACCACACTTTAGCATAAAGCATTTATGCCATTGAATGCCTCAACATTTGTTCATGGATCATTATCCAATCCAATTGATTCCATATGACACACTATAATAAACATGATGTTTCAACTATGAAAAAATAGTAGTAGTGCAAATTCTTATCGCTAATAATAGTGTCCATAAATTTTTAACAACGGCAAATTAAATATTCTCACTATTAAAAAAAATTTAATAGTAAAATTTGATCATCTCTATAAACATCATTCATACACATATAACCATAGCATTACATATACCGTAACCAATTTAATGCCATTGGTATTTAGCAATTATATATTGCTACTAAAATATTTGGCATCAAAATTTGCACAAAAAATTAGTGGCAACATGTTAGTATATATATATATTTATTT
>JAODPA010023068.1:0-12874 GCA_025585075.1 Nepenthes mirabilis | reverse complement strand
TATATAAATGAAAGAATAATGTAAAATTAGACGTATAGATCAAATATAGGATTAGGTTATTTATTTTGTCATCGCTGTAGGCCATGGAATGCTCTCCGATCAATGGTCTCAAGAAAAGTTTCCCGGCCATTCGCCGCCTGCTCTGGCAGTTCGATTTTGCTAACAGTCGTCCTCTGCCGTCTCCATCCCTATAAAGCCGGCGTAGACATCTCATCGCTGATCCACTGACCAGCAAAAATTTGTCACGTGTATCACGGTAAACGGAATGTACGGCGGGCCCCACAAATTTGGCCGAGGCGGCGGCGGAGGAGGGGGCGGTGGAAAGCGCAACATATTCCCCGTGCCGCCTTCTCACCGTCCCGCCGCCAATGGCCGCCTCTCTCTTGGTTGCTCTGCTCCTCGAGGACGTACCCCCGCGGCATCTACGCCTGCATCGTCGGCTGTCAAAGTGGCCGCCGCGGAGGAAACATTCAGCCTTGTCCCGGGGAACTCTCTCTCCTTTGCTGCTATCATTCGCCTAGTTCCCGACCTCGTGGATGAGATCAAGCGCGTCGAAGCGCAAGGAGGGGCGGCGAGGATTAAGTTTGATTCTAATCCAAACAACCCTTCCGGCAACGTGAGTGCTTTGTCTTTATTATTTATTTATTTATTTTTCTGTTTAATTAGTAGTCGAGTAGTTTTTTGTTCTTAACGGATTGCGCTTTCTTTGTGCAGCGAATTGACTGTCTCATTGATTAGGGCTATCTAGTTGCTGCTGTATCATAATTTAGGATAACACAAGATTATATGTTTAAAACTGATGTTGGATCAGGCAACACTGTTTGATCAATGAGTGGCAATACTAAACTGCTATCGTTTTTGTTGCATTTTTGGTTTGTCATATCTCTTGTTGACCACGATGAATTTTGATTGAATTGATTGGATTAAAGTGTTTATTGGCACTTCATTTGCAAGCTCCAGGGGAATTGAGGAGGTTTTTTTTTAACTAGAATAAGGTGGCATTGAAGTTGCTCCGTTGTCTGCTTGATGCCATAATCATGTTTTGAAAGTAGGTTTGATTCCCTTCCAACTTCCAAGCCCTTGAAGCTGCATTTTAACACCTCATATGTGGTACCCAAGGAATATCACATGGGGCAATATTTAAGGATATTTTTATGCCGAGGAAGGAGGGAGGTGGCTAAGGAGTCACCAGCATTCTCAAAGCTGAAAGAGGAATTCTTGGATAGAAATTCTGTTTTTACATTAGTCTTTCTTGTCTTTTTAGTACAATTTTTACCCACTCAGAAGTAATGAAACATCACCACATGTTATTTATGGAGCTTGTTTGGACTTTGAATTTAGAATTTCCTTCTAAATTCTAATAGCTACTTCTTTGTTCTTATGTTCCTATTGTTTGATCATATTGAGTAGTGGAGCTGCTAGACTATTGTAAACCTAACCAAACTAGCTCTGTTTCCTGTTAATTGGGGTGGTTAATGTGATTCCCTATTCAACTCTGCCACTTGCTATTCAATGGACCAATTTTAATATGCAAGGTCATGCTTGGCCTTTACCCTTGCAATGAACTTCTGCCATCCCCTTCTATGTCCTCGTGCAGTGGATGATCTTGAATCCATGGACAAACTATCGTAACTCATCTCTCAAATTTTGTGTTCTGTTGGTCTTACTATGATTTTCTCACATGTAATATCATTGTGAAGCTTATCCCCCTCATGATGACCACACATCCTCTCGAGATCAGCATCTCTAATTTGCTTTTTTGAGCATGTTAATATTCAACTCTTTGTTTCAGACAACACGGTTGCCCAAATAGCCACTTCTACTGTTAAAACTTTAAGTTTGAGCACCATTCTCTGATCACGCAGGATCCTAGAAGCACTTTCAATTTCATCTCTCCCATTATGCATTTGTGAGTAATATCCTCCTCAATGCCCTTGTCATTTGGAAGACCCAAATTATTTGAAATATTTCATATTTGGGAGGCTTTTCCTTTCTATCCCATCTTCAGCTCCCTGTGTTTGTTGCCCTGCCAGGTAGTGGTGGGTTTTCTTTTTCTTCTATTTCACTTCTTGTTGCAAATATCAATGTCTAGTGCTGTTTTGTTTTTTCATTTTTTTTCCCCATGTGAATTAAAGCATACATAATAGGGCTAATTACACGCTGCTTATTGAGGATCAATCATGACAACATTTGGTTAAATTAGGGAGCTTCTTCCCTTTTCTTTTGGTGATCATGATCATTAGTTGTCATTCTATTTCTGGGGGTTGTTTTTGTTGTATGGTGCCGTTGGCCGTTCCAACTCTTTTGTTCCAACTCTTTGTTAATGAAATCAAATAAAAATGAAAAGGACTATCAGGCATCAACCATGACAACATTTGGTTAATTAGGTAGCTTGATCATAATCATGAGTTTTCAGTCTATTTATTAGGGGTGTTGCTATATTTGTAAGGGGCTGCCCTTTGATCCAGCTTTTTCATAATGCAATCAAACAAGAATGAAAAGGACTAAAACAAGTCAAACCAAACTATATTTAACTACTAAATGGGGTTGGCTACATTTATTGTTTGCTGTTATTTAGTTCTTTTGTAAGCCATTTTCTCTGCAAGGTCCAAATATATGGTTTCCTTGAAAATGCTAACGGTTGATACATCTTTCTGGATCATCTATTTTGTAGCGTGCTTGATGATGGAAGAGATGGATTTGGGATTTACCTTATAAGTGCCTTTAGCAATATTATTAAGAGGAGTGTTTCATTGAAACCTCTTCTACACAAAATGCCTCAGTCTGTTTTTCACATAGGGGAAAGTCAAAGCTTTCATTATGTAGCATTAATAAGATGTTGTAAGACTTTACCTGGCTAAGCACAGAACGGAAGTGCACAACTATTTGGGCCTAATGCATATTAAAATCTTGTTACATTGTTATGGTGTTACCATTATATCACCCATTTATGGCCATTGTTTCTTGTGACACCGGGATTTGTTAATCACCTGTGACATTCAATAGTAATATTTCAAGCCATGTGAATCCGGGAATGGACTGATCTTGCGTATTGTTCTATATATTTTCTTCTTGTAGCATCCTCAGTATTTGGTAGTCAGCTGTATGTCTGGAATATAGTTGCTGTTGTTGTGATAATGTTCTATTAGTTTACCTTTTTTTTTTTCCAATTACTTTTCAGTTTGATGATATGTTTTATTCATCATACGTCAAATAATTCTTGCCTGGCATGGCTACAACAATTCTTGTTGGCAAGATACTCTAGAGGTCATAACAAAATCCACCTTATTTTGTGATTCCTAACTTCATGAAATGTTCATACAATAGGTTATTGATGTGGGTGGTAAGGAGTTCAGATTTACATGGTCTCGTGAAATGGGTGACCTTTGCGATATATATGAAGAATGTCAAAGTGGTGAAGATGGTAATGGTCTGCTAGTCGAGTCTGGTTGTCCCTGGCGCAAGCTGAATGTTCAGCGTATTTTGGATGAATCTACTAAGAACCATGTTAAAAGGATATCAGAAGAAGCTGAGCGCAAGCTCAAGTCACGCAAGTATGTCATTTTTACATGAGTACTCTTTTGTCTCTGCTAGAATATTTATATATAATATTGCTGTTCTTTAGTTTTTTTTTTCATTTTTTTATTGCCAGTGTGTGGTTGGCTAGCATTGATATCAATTGGCATTTTGTGCATCCGATATTTCAGGATGAGAAATGATAGCCCCTTTAATTTTTTCAATGGATAATAGGCTTTAGATTTGAAATAATAAGAAGCTAGGGTAAGCTTTTCTCCCTTTCAGTAGTAAGATCTCTAATCATCCAAAAAGTGATAAGAACTGGCTTCTTCGCAAATCCTTACCGCATGTATAGAAAGTAATAACCCATTTAATTTAATCCCCGTTGACACCACTAGAAATCTTTTTGTTCTCCCCTTTGCAATGTATAGCCAAAACTTTCATTAGCCCATCATCTGACCACATGCATAGCTTTATAATTCTGACCCTCAAATGCAACATCTTCAAATGTTTATCAATCATGGTCATATTAAAGTCACTGGTTTTTTGAATGACTTTCTGTAGATACTCTTGTCAATTCTGCCCATCATTCAGTTGTTTTCCTTCACTCTTGTAGCCAAGTGCAAGCAGTGTCTCTGATCACTTGAGTAGTCACTATGGATTTGTTCAATTTGATTTGCTGAAGACATAATTGGAAAAGACTGCATTTTTGTCTTTATGAATTTATGCCAAAAGGTATATGACCGACATTAAGGTGAGTCATGCTGCAAAAGTAAGGTTTCTCTGTTTTGACAAGGATATTACGTGTAAGGCTACGCACTTGTGACCATCTCTAGACCTCACAAGGAAGCATTGTGCACTATGCTTCCCCTTTACAAAATATTCTAGTTTCCAATTGGTGTAGTGGATGTAATATTAATTGGTCATGCTGAATTGTAATAGAGTCTACAAGGAAGCTTTCTCTGCTAACTTAATATAGTTCTATCTGACATACGATAAGGTGTTCTTCTATCTATTTCATGTGTATTTTTTGCTCCAATTTGTTTATGTAATATTTTATACATGACAGGGCCATTGTCTTGGATCCTGGGAATCCATCTACGAAGAGTCAAGCAAAGGCATTAGCTGCTGTTGAGGGTGAGTTTTTTGGTTTCTGCTAAATTTCTCATCTCCTGTCTCATTTCTCATTTGTATTAATGCACTATGACAGACCAATGGAATGTTAAATAGGGCTTCTTTTAGCTTTTTATGTTTGTGTACATTGTCTATTGAACAACTACCAACTACTTTCTCTTCTATACACATATGAGAGACATCTGACTGTTGTGTAACCTCTGCTGATGGCAGTTACCGTGCTTTTATTTCTTGATAAATTGCTGTTCTACTCTTGAACTTGATATCAATCCTTTTTTAAATATGATCTTGATCTTTAGAATATGGGATCATATCCAAAGCCTACTTCTGATTGTCACTCACTAATAGAATCTCTTTAATTTGTTCTCAATTTCTTTACAGTATATCTAACATCTTGTTTTGCCATTTCCTTTTCTAGTTAGTCCATGGAAGGCTTTCAAACAAAAAAAAGAACCTCCATTCAAGAAGCAAAAAGGTAAACCACCTCAAGGTAAGTGAGGCCTCCTTGATATTGGCATTTCTCTTCTTTGTCTATGTTTCATTTTTTCTGACATTAAATCTTGCTGCAGTTTCAGTTGGTCGCCCCCCTAAAGCTGTTCATAAATCTGGATTCCCTTCAACTGCTACTACAAAGGGAAGGATTTCTACTTCACCTTTGCCATCACCCCCAGACAGATCTGTCTCTTTGACATCTCCATCAGCAATGCGAAATCTTAAGAAGGGTCAAGTCATTGCAGAAGAAACTTTGCCTGTCCCTGTAACAGCTAAAGTAAATGGTGGTAGTTCAGAGAGAGATATCCCTGTCAGTGCTTTTGGTGGAGTTCAGGAAACAGCAAATTTCAGGGTCAGTCAAGGTGCTGCTGCACCTTCAGATTTACAGAACCTGCTAATCACTTTGCTGAAAGAGAAGCCCAATGGGATGAGCATAAAGGTAAATAGATAATTGAGATAAACAGGCATAGCCTGCTTGGGGTTGTTCTTTTAGTTTTAGATTCTTAGTATTTTGCGCAGCAGTTTAACCCCTCCAATCAGTATTTATTACTATTCTAGGAGTTAATCACACTTTGCATATCGTGACTAGGAAATGCAACTTTGTCTAAGCTCCTTATGAGTTTCTTCCTTTTTATAGGCCTTGGAAAAAGCTGTTGGCGATTCATTTCCTAGTTCTGCTCGTAAGGTTGAACCCATTCTTAAGAAGGTAAGTCCAGAAGTACTTAACTGGATGTTCGTTGTGTTGAGAATATCATTGGTGTATTACTCCCTGAAATTCGGTGCATCAGATTGCAACCTTCCAAGCTCCCGGAAGGTATTTATTGAAACCAGGAGTTGAATTGGAAAGCTTGAAGAGGTCATTTTCTGAAACTGGAAGGTACCTTCTAATTCTCTACAGAGGTTGAGACTTGATCTTGTTCTGCTAAAATTTTGGCACCGTAGGATGGAGCATTGAGCCGATGGTATAGTTGTCATTGAATGAATTATTGATCATGAGTTCAAGTTGTGGAAATAGTCTTTTATATAATGTAAGTTAAGACCAAGTACAATAGATCAAAAGTAGCTCTAATTCTTTGGCCCCATGTATAGTGGGATTTCTGGCGTGAGGCTTCCCCTTTCCAAGCAAAGGGATGCTACACATGCACAAGAGATGCTACATCAAATATGAAACATGCATCCTAGTGCAGAATAATGCCACACTGAAAACTATGAGGAAAAGAGAGCAACCACAAGCTATAACCAAAGTGAATCCCTTTGAAAAGAAATAAAATCAAGGTGAAACACAAATGATCAAGGTAACAACCATTGAATCACGGCTTCTTCAAATATTCACTGCTGTTGACAAACTGGAGCATTTTGATTCATATATCCTTCTTGCTTTAGTCTCCTTGCCCTCTGTTTTTTGCTTTAACTTTTGTTTGTTATCTATGTGATTCAATCTCTTGAGACAAATTCATAGCCATGCTTTCTTGCCTTACGCATGCTTGAAAATTTCCAAAATCCATAATTCAACGGAGATCCAAATCTGGCAAAATTTTATTCGAACACCCTCTAACACAAAAGCATTTATCTTGTTGCTTAGCAATCATTTGGGACCACCAGCACCCAATTGAGTTTGTATGATCACCAAAATTCATTGAAAACTAGTACAGAATCCAAAAGAACATCCTCTATTCCTGAAAAGAACCAGGGAAAAATGCAGTGTCTAAATGATTCAAGGCTTTATTTAAATTACCCATGAAGAATCTCCATCGACTCTCTATCCTTACGTTAATCCTATTAGCTATTAGAGAGAATTGCCTTATCATCTGGAACTTGTTTCTTATTTTCTTTTAGAATCAGTAAGACTGCGGCGGCCAATTACAGATCAATGTAAAATGAACCTGAACAATCACTGCACCTTTTTGGAGGCCCATTAAGCTGGGAAACTCTGGAAATAGGAATTTTTCTTGTTTTTTGCTGTGAACTAAGATAACATTCACCAACTAATGGTGGTCGTAGTGTCTGGCTGTATGAGTTTGTTTTTCTACCCCATTCATTATCCTGTCTGGACGGATGTAATTTTTACACTTTGGGTGATACCCCATGGAACCATTTTCAAATATACTGATGTACTTCCTTACCTTGGCCAAGAAAAACCTTACATATTTAAATTTTTAGAAAATATACTTTGGCTTCAACTGGCGTGGCAAAAATTTGCTGGGAACAATTGCTGTCTTATCATGTGTTTGCTCAGATACTATGGTGTGTTTTCCAGTTCTCCTGAAGACAACCACCATAAGATGCTTGATCCTAGAGACAGTCATGGTGCTGCGCCTGTTCAACCACTTTTGGGATTTTCAGAAAAATCCCCTGCTGAGGATTTGGAGGAACACGCTGCACCATCAGACTCCTCAAAGCATGGAAAACAGGAGAAACTTGACATCCAACATAATTCACCTGATCTCTCTGTTGACAAAAAGGCCTCTGACAATAATGAAGGGCAAGGTGGTAGTTCTAGTGACAGTGGGAGCGACAGCGACAGTGACAGTGACAGTAGTGATAGTGGCAGTGACAGCGGCAGCCAAAGCAGGAGCAGAAGTAGAAGCCCTGCTGGAAGTGGGAGTGGAATCAGTAGCGACAGTGACAATGACTCTTCTCCCAACAGCAAGGAGGGTTCCGATGTAGACGTGGATATAATGACTAGTGATGATGAGAAAGAACCCAAGCATGATGAGATTGTTGAGAAACAGGATGGTCATGGATCTCAAGCTGTTGAGATTGAAAAGGACTTGCCCAACGATGATCAAGAAGCTGAGCAAGAAGCAGTTTTGGTCTCAGCCTCTAATGCTAATGCCAAATCTGTTGAAAAATATGAGCATTCCTCACCTTATCATGAAAAGCATCACGAGCATCAAAAAACAGACGTGTTTAATGACAGGGGAAATGTTGTTATTACAGATAATTCAAGACGTGATCAACCAGGCAGAACTGAAAGATCCAAAGGTAAATCCAAAAGGAGTGCTGATGCGAAACGCTTGGAGGAAACTTCTGCACCTAAAAGGTCAAAAACAGGAAGTTTTGCTCAGTCTTCAGTATATGGGCATCAGGGTTCCCATTTTTTGGGAAGCCCTCAAAAATTTTCTCCTGGTCGATTCAATGAAGACCCTTATAAAGGCCCTAACATCCAAATGTCGAATAGCTACAATAGGGATGAGAATGCTGGCTTGCAGAAAGGACATAATTATGCGCTCCCAGGGAAATCTGGCGTGGATTCACACCAAGCAGATAGAAGAGATGCTGCACAGCCACATGATCCTGAGGCAGAAGATAGATCTGGTAAGCATTCAGATGGCTGGGAAAGGGGTGTAAAACACAAGGAATGGAGTACCCCTACACGTGAAGGTATTCCAAAGCGGAAAGATAGAGTCCATAGAGAAACCCAAGATGAAGATAGAAATTCAAGTGAGAAGATAGATAGAAAAATCAAAGAAAGTGGCCATGGAACACACCGGGATTCACAATATGGGAAATACGGTGTTCCTTTTAGAAAATTTAGCACGGAAGAGCATATTGCCAACTCACACACCGTGTCTTCACCAAAGGCAAATGATAGGGCTGATGCAGACAGGTCTCCTGTTGTGAATGGGAGAAGTGTTAAGCTCCATAGAGAGCTTTCGGACCTGGAGTTGGGTGAACTTCGTGAACCCTTGCCCGAGGAACCAGAAGGAAATATGAAGTTTGAGAGAAATGGTTCATTTAAGCTGTCAGAGACCAAATTAGGCTCTTCAGATTCTTGGAATTCAGATTTTGGCAGGGAAAAACCTGTCAGCCAGCCAAATTTAGATGCAGGGAAGCCATCTTCCCCCTATATAAGAGCTGGGGCTCCTAGAAATTCTGATGGCCCATTAAAGAGAAAATCCCCAGATCTTTACACCGAAGACCCTCTAAGACATCAGAGGGCTGTGCAATCTCGTCAGCAAAATCCTACTGTTTCTGTGAGGTCCCTGTCAAATAAATCAGCAGATATTGGACAAGAAGCAGCTGAAGCTGAACAGATTGATGTTGAAGGCTATGGAGAAACACACAAGAAGTTGCATGTTAAGGCATTGCATCATAATACTAAACAAGAACTTGCTCCTCGCTCTGTCAAAGGAAATAAATCACAAAATTCTAATTCATCGGCAGATGCTAGTGACAGAAGAAGGGGTGATGTATTGAATGAGGGCTGTAATGGTGACCATAGGAGAGGTGACTCTTCTTCAGATGAAAATAGTTCATACACCAAGTATCAAAAGGCTGCGCCAGAACTAAAGGGACCAATTAAGGATTTCTCACAGTATGTGATCATATTTAGTGGCAACAACATGCCTCTTTCTTAAGTACTTTGTTTTTCTCACTCTTGTTTCTTCCCATTTTAATTTTTTTTTTTTTTTGGCCTCATCTCTGTGTCCTTAGGTACCGAGAATATGTGGAAGAGTATCAAGAGAAATATGACAGTTACTGCTCCTTGAACAATATCCTGGAGGGTGTCAGGTAAAATAGAGTAGATTGTCTTTTGTTAGTTTAAATGCTGTTGATCCAAACTCTTTTATTGACATCATATGATGTATCTTTGTTTAGGAATGAGTTTGAAAAGCTAGGAAAGGATCTAGAAAGTGCGAAAGGTAGGGACATGGAAAGATATCATCACCTTGTGGGGCAGCTGAGAGAGAGATATCACCAGTGCGGACCGGTATGCATGTTCTGTGTATTAGACCAAAAGCTCAATCTTTTGTGCTGTCTTTTAGAGGTTTTGCTGTTCGTTAAACTTGAATGATACGTGTGAAGTCACTAACAAAAATATTGTATTAATTTTTGAACTGTTTTTTGGAGTCAGATTTCAATCATCCTTATATGAATCATTTAACATAGTTCTAGACGGTAGGTTGCTGGGTTTGCAATTTCAAATTTATGATGCATGCAATGATTGCTTTTCAAAGCAAAAGCCCTTCTCATGTAGCTTGCCGATTTGGTAATTTCAGTTGTGTGTTTTGGCTAGGTACAAAGATCTACCAAACTATGATAAGAGCTGGGCAAGTGATTGGGGTTATATATAACAGGGGTGGAGTAGATACATTCTGAGGGTTTATTCTGAGTTGGAATAGATAAATTCTGCTAGTTTATGAACAAAATGATTACATAAAAAAAGGAAAAACAAAAAATAACCGTAAGTCACTAATCCAGAATTTTTTTCAGTGGGCCCATCTTATCAACAGTTTGTTATTTTTAAAGTAATAAATAGTAAAAAATTTTAGAATACAAATTTTCAAAATACAAATAATGCAAACAAAAACATTAATTCTTATCGTTGCACAAAATTAGAAATCAGGACAATTTCTATTATCATGATTAATTCCTTCAAAAATTAGCTGTCATATTTTACCCTTTTGGTTGTACTATTGTAGTGTGAGTACCACTGAATTAATCTCACTTCTGAATTTTTGAGGGCCTAAACTCTTTCTATTTTGTTTAATTCTTATTTTCCAAGTTCCTGTTTACGACATATTCTAAAACTGAAATTAAAATTAGGCTCGTTTATGTAGAAATATTTTACGCTTTCTGTAATTCCTCCGAAATTAGAGCTGTCATATATGACCCTTTTGGTTGCACTAGGCTAGTGTGTGTACCATTGAATTTAAGCCCACTTAAACTCTTTCTATTTTGCTTAGTTCTTATCTTCCAAGTTCCTGTTTAGGACAAACTCTAAAACTGAAAATCAAAATTAGTATAGTTTATGTAGAAATAATTGACTAGGTTAATATTCTTTCATGTACTAATCCAGTCTGGTCAGTTAGCTGGTTTAGGTCTCAACTAAATGAGATTAGAGAAAGCCAAAGGAGTAAAATAAACAATCTTACATTATGGATGCCAAAAGTAGGAGGCCAAAATGACATTTTTTTGGAAAAGCTTTTAATCCATGGAAAGGAACCAATGAGAAACATTGGCAGCCATAATTGATTTGAAATTCACGGTTTCAAACTATAAAGCTGCTTGCCTCTCTATAATGTAGCGTTAGGCTGTGCACATTTGGCCCGTCCTGCCCTTTTTTCTTATGGTCCTGGAGGTCAAACTTTCTATTAGCTGTTTTCATTTCAAATATGTGGAAGTAGTGATCCCCTGACATAGGAGGTTGAAAAAGGAGAATTGTTCTTGGTGTATGAAGAGTTTTTCCTTTAATTGGTGAGTTTAGATGTTCTTGACTTTGTGTTCTGTTAAATGTTGGAAGAAGCTGCATGTATATCTTCATAACATGTTCCTTTTAGAAGGCAGCATTATATGCTTCTTGATCTTGTGATGGCGGGAACAGCAAAATTCATTTAAAGATTTGGTTAAATGTATAATTATATTTGGTCAACATACTCAACTTAAAATTTATGCCAAAAGAAACATTTGTAAGGAAATATGAGTTAGTTGTAATTGAATTAAAGAAAGAAAGATATAGACCTAAGAAAACATGTAGTAATGTGAAAAAAATGAGAAATATTGCACTAAATCGAGTGAAATTGCGAAAAGGGTTTTATATAAGCCATCCTGCTTAGTGGGACATAAGATTGTATTGTGGTTATTAATATGCTCGACTTGCATTAACTGTGCATATCCTTTATGATCGATTTATTATAGCTTTGGCTCCTTTAACTGATTGATTTCTTTCAGATTTTTTTTTTCCCCACATCTACATTCTGTGAACTTTGAGGATAAGTTTAGCTGATATCCTTTCTCTTTTGTAATGATTGGTGGCTACAGAGGCACTTGCGACTGAAGAAAATATTCGTTGTGCTTCATGAAGAATTGAAGGTTTGCTCCAACTCAGATGCCCCGCCCCTACCGCCATAGATGAAATTATTGGTATTGGCTATGGCCACATTGACATCAGTCATATTGGATGTCACAGATGAATTTTTTTTTATCTCGTGATCACATAAAGTATGAGTTATATATTAAAAATGTTTTAATCAATTTTATCAAAATTAATTTTGATATCCTTTTAAAATATAAAAAAAAATGCCTCAAAGTTTTGATATATGCCCTATTTTAAACATCTACAAATCATATGAATTTGGATTTTTGAAAAAATATATGTATATTTAAAATGTATGGGTTTAAGTTTTTAGATTAAAAAAAAAATTGACCGAAATGCCATATATTGAGATATCTCTTAGTATCATGAGCCGGAAATACCGATATATATTGATTGATATTTTATTCCATGCTAGCTACTGCCGCCGCTAGTCTCTCTCCCGCTCTACTCTGTATCTTCTGCCTCTCATTTGTTAATTCATGCATATGTCATTGTTGCAGAATCTCAAACAGAGGATCAAGGATTTTGCACAACCATATATCAAAGATTAAAGCTCTCTTCACTCAGCTGAGTTTATATGGAAAAGAATTGTCTAATGACCTATCGATCGGGCACATCGGCTGATTGACATTGAAGGCTGCAACATTCATGCAATGACTGCCTCGAAGCCACCGGAGTTTCCAGATGGCATTGAGCTCTCAAGCAAAAGCTAGAAACTGCGAATTCTCCGATCATCACCCATCCAAGTGGGTCCTGGATTCCGTTACTGAGCCTTTTTCCTTTTCAAAATTCTCGAATTCGACGATATTTAAGCATGATAGAGCATGGAGTATGTGACTGCTCCTTTGTCCTCTGTATAGTTTAGCTTATGTTTCCTTCGGCTGTGTTTGAGACCTCTGCATAATGGAGTAC
>JAODPA010023057.1:0-12875 GCA_025585075.1 Nepenthes mirabilis | reverse complement strand
TATATATTAATCAATCCATAGATTCAACTTTATCGATTTGAGTTGAGATCAATATGATAGATTCAAATTGTCAGAGATTAAGCCGGTAGCTACTCAATCTAGTGACTTGGCAGCCATCTATTATACCAAACTTGAAGATTTTAGTGATAAGAAGGACGATAGGATGCTTAAGTAGCCAAAAAATTATAATAGTCAAAGTACAGGTGCATTAGAAGCGCATTGTAAATATAGAACAGAAGTGGCGAATCAAGGAATTACAGATTGTCAAGCTAAATAACATACTTTATCAATTTTTGAATCTATCAATACCAACTGATTAATAACCATAACAAATACAATGTTAAGATCCCATGTTTTGATGCGATTCACCAAATTTGTAAATGTGCATTTTAATAGTCAATTCTGACAACTAACAAAAACAGTTAGTAACTCATTGTCCGGAGAAATAGGAAAGAGTGGGCATAGTGGGTGCAAGAACAAAGGTAGTCAGTTGCAATTTAACTGATGGGTGGTGATGTGTTCGTGGATCGGAATTTTAAACGAATTAGGGAGTTGTTTAACCTTTTTGATAGGTTAAGTTAAAGTGGGTTTGATCTTCATTACTTTGAATTTGGATCTTACACTCCACAACTAACAAATAGAGGTTAAAAGATGGCGAGACTTACTCTCCACATGTTCTCTAATGCTGAAGTCAGAAATATTTCTCAGGTAGATAAAAACGATAGGTGGATGAGTGAATAATACATAGATGTATGCTTCGGGGGATTCAGTGTCAGTGGAGAGTAAGGCTCTGGTAGATGTGCTCTATTGGAGAGCAGCTTAGAGATGAAGAATTGAGTTCCAATTGTACGCTCAGCTGATGAGCTGTTTAGAAATGAAAAACTGGGCTCTATCGAGTGCGCTCAATTAGGGAGCAGTTTTGAGATGGAAGATTGGGTTTTGACCAGTATGCTTGGTTAGGGATCGATTTTGAGATGAAGAACTGAGCTCCGAAGAGTGTGCTCAACTGAGGAGAGGCTTTGAAAAGAAAAACTAAGCTCCGATGAATACGCTTGGTTGGGGACTGACTTTAAGATAGATGACTGAACTCTAGTAAGTGCGCTCGGTTGGGAATTCACTGTGAGGCAAAGGACTGGGCTCTAGCAAATGCACTGAGCTCGGGAGAGGCTTTGAGGTGGAGGACTAAGCTCCGACTAATACGCTCGATTAGGAAGCAATTGTCAGGTGGAGAGCTAGGCTCTGGTGAGTGCGCTCAGCTGATGAATGGATTTGAGATGGAGGATTGAGCTCCAACGAGTGCACTCAACCTGGGACTAGCTTTGAAGGATCTTAGTCTGTTTAGCCACCCAAGGTTCAAGATGCATCTAGCATGCAGGGACAGGTTGCCCGCTCATCCCTTTGGGAATTCACTTTGCTCATGGAGGCACTGAGGAGAGGAGAGAGAGGTAGAGAGAGAGAGAGGGATGCTACGTGGGCTTCTCCATTTTAGAGTTTTCCTTCTCTCCTTGGGACTAAGAGCCTAAACCTTGGAACTAAGAGTCGAGAATCCTCCGGGAATGTGAGTCCCCCCTTTCCTTCTACGCAATAAGGGATATATTTGTGGAGAGTGAGCGTACTTGCTAGTTGTTACTTTCGCTAGCACTGCAGTGTGTGGCCAACAACGTGCGCTTGTCACTGATTCCCTAGACTACGAAATATGTCTGTTGAGTTGCAGCTGCTGAGCTATGTTCATGTGTCCACGCAGCGAGCGACTCTGATGGCCCACACGACGCTAGGCAGATCTGGGTCGCACTGAATGAGCCTTCTACTGTACTTTCTAGGCCTTGGGCTTGGAGGAAGCACCATCACGCTGCTGCTTCTCCTATAAGCTAGACTTTGGTCTAGCCCAATAAATTATTAGACCCATCACTAGCCCCCTTTGTGAGAAGGTTTAAATATTTAACTTCCGGCATGTCATGATAGAATGTAGCTGTGTAGGTCTTCATGCATGTTCCTTTCCCAGGGGTCCTACAGATTTTTGCTCTGTTCAGCAAGACTTGGTGTCGATTTGATTTTCTACCACTGGCAATTCTTTGCTGATGGCAATCGTCTAGCGTCAACACAATCTCCTCGGTTTTCTACCACTCAATCCGCCACTTCGGCTACAAATGGAAGGGCTTCCTATGCCTCACTTCAGAAATCGTCTTCATCAACTAAGTGGTGTAAGAGTTTAGAGCTAACATAGATTCTAAGTAGCTACAAGCCAGGATTGGCGTAGATTCTGGCCCATTGTTCAAAGTTAGAGTTTGAGAATGTGCCTAAAATCTGTCTTTGTTATCCTCTCTTAGGCTCGATCTGAACTATCCTCGTATGGCACTAAGTGAGGTCTAAGTTTCAAGGACCGATCTCCTCTTCTCCCAGTTGGTGTCGAGTAGCCTTCGACGAGGTGGAGGGCTATTCTGCCGCCTATTGAGGAGGAGCTAGCTTGATTGCACATCGAATCTTAGGCCATCGTCACTGCGTTAGGTCTAGTGTAGATGCAGAGACCCACAGATTGCACAGTTATAGCCTGCTTCGGTGGACAACTCTTGGTGGTCACCTCCCGAGTGAGAACTGGTGCTTTAAGCCTCGTTATTACAAGGAAGGGCTTTTGCATGCTTTTCCTACCATGTTAACCTCTCGGGTCGGATGCCACGGCAGCCAGCCCGGGTGTTTCCCTCTTGCAACTATCTTTTTCGAAGGTCAGTCGAATAAACGTAGTGGGGTCGCTGCTCCATGTACCTTTTATTCCCTTCTGAGTTCTACATTTGCTATTGTAAGTTTGTACTTTATAAAATTAATTAATGAATGGAACTACCGAGTAGGTTTTTTATTTGCGCATTGCATGAATCCAATATTCATGTATGGTGTGAATAGTGGAAGCATCTGTGTGATGCTTTCTACTGCTTGATCTCTGGTATTTTGACATTTTGAACCATTAGCGAGTCGATCTTCTGGTGATCCGACTCATGGCAGAATATCTGAAACACTTGGTTGGGATACAAGCCGGTCGAATCAGCCTCGAGCTTGCCAGGGTTGTGCATATCCAATTGGTAGTCTTGGACAATGGCATGTCAGGTCATCATTACCTGTGCCACGCCGCCGACTTGCTGATCTAAGAGTTAGGGCCGCTAGCTGTTAGCGTGCTGCACGGGGAGGCATTACGTCGATCATCATAATGAGACCAGCAAATAGATCTACCATAGACTATGTGGTGAGGGCACGTGATGCAGTCATCACAGAGATGTACTTCTTCGATATCTTGAAACGATGCTATTATGGGGCTGAGGCGGTGACTTTTTAAGTATTGGTGATCAACCGTTTCTACACTTCTTCACTTTCTAAACATCTTTGCCCTACCTAGCCATTGTCCTTCCTATTTTTTGCTGTCTTTCAAATGGCTCTCCAGGGCAACACCTCTGCCACACCAGGTCGTCATCCTAAGAGGAGTTATAGGGATTTGCCTTCCTAGGACTCTCTTGAGTGGGTCTCTCATGAAATGGATCCTCCGTCACCTACTCTCTCTGAGGAATGCCGACGGATTGACGCGACCTGTGCAAGGTTGCCTGCTCCAGGTGCTAGCAAGTCGTCAAGGAGGCCAAACATGAATAAGTCTTCGTCGGACGATCTATATTCTAGCGAGTTGTCTGGATGGACCGAGGGTGAGGAGCTCCAGACAAACTTTGATGCTGGAGCAATACACCCCTCGGCTAGTGGGCTAGGTGAATGGATCAATGTCGTGGCCGCAACCAAGTGAGGGATCCCGATCTTGGTAGCTTCTTCTTCGGTAATGTTTGCGTGTACCTCTCCCACTATTACTGCCAAGGAGGGTGCTGGAAGTGCTCAAGCGGAGGAAGAAGAGGTTGGAGATGGGTCAGAGCCACAGGCTACCACTAAGGGGGCATCCCATCTTGGAGAGTCGATGCCCCTGAGGGCTTTAGGTGGGCACAATCCACCTCCAAGTTTCAAGGCACATCATTCCTATAGTGCACAACCTCTACAATTCTTGTCGATCCCTGCTGAAACTAGTGTTAAGGATTCTCCTAGCCCGTCACACCGGAGAGGGTCATCTTACCATGAGGTACTTCGTCATGGGTTTTTTCGTTATGTTACTATGCTCTTTGCCATTATTCCTTACTAACCATACCTTGTTGCATGGCAGGTTTAGGAGGCACTCAGTGTCATAGAATGGGCATTGCATTGGAGGGATGCTGAGATCTTGCAGCTATCCCAAATGCACATAAATCCTACTGTGCTGGAGGATGAGGAGTACCGGGTAAATGCTACTATAATTGAGACTTTACAGAGTGGAGAGCGGGCTGCTTATCTCAACCAAGCACAATTTGAGTCAGAGGGGAGATCTCTAGAGCTCTCAGAGGCAAATGCTCGGGCTTTGGATCTAATCACCTCGTTGAGGACAAGTTTTGAGAGACAGAGTAACAACTCATCAATCTTCGAAGTGAATATGCTTGGATTGAAGGAGAGCTGAGGTCTCAGTTCCATCCTAGTGAAGTTAGTAACGCCATGGATGAGAAGTTTCAAGACGACCTTCGCTTCAGTGGGCGAATTGCATCCTCAGTGGTTCCAGGCTTTCCTGTTAGTTTTCTCAACCAAAGGATTGTTGGAGTTCGAAAGCGAGCTAACCTGGTGGACTTTCCAAAGCTAGGAGGTGGGCATGTGCCAAGTACACAGAGGGCCCCCAACCCTAGGATAGTCATCCGAGTGGTAGGTGTAGGCAGATCTTTGTATATATGTTTGAGGCAGGATGATGCTCCTAAAGTACACTTTAATTCTTCAATAAATCAGTAAGATTATTCTAATCATTGTCATTGATGTCATTGAGTGTGTATTAATTTGTCTCTATTTAAAGTTGATTCTATTTGCTAACTAAGCATTACTACCATCATTGTCAGGCTTGGGGACGCATTTGTTCAATTGCGCTTGCACCCATGACAAGGTCGTGACACTGAAAAAATGTGATCACCAGCTAAGCTTTACAACTATTGTGGTCGGGCTTGACCAAACGCGTTCGTCAATTTGTACTCTTTCTTATACAAAGACTGCATGGAACGGGTATGGGTGAGCCTAACAAGAGCCAATTGGGTTTCACGGCCACGGTCGCCGAGCTCTACCGAAGCCTAAGCCATCGCCGAGCTCTATCAAACGCCATACCTTTCGTATGTCTAGTTTTTGTCTGCCAACCATTATTTACTGATGGTGTTCGCACCTATTGGAGGAAGTTATCGCATGCATACTAAAAACTCACCTAAGGTTTTTATAACTGCTTGATGGGGAGATCCGACTCTTGGTCCACGAGCCCCGTGGCTGTGATATTCGACCTTGTCTGGGCCACTTGGCAATCGAGATCGAGGTTTAGTTTTGACCTTTTCTAGGCCGCTTAGTTATCAGGACTGAGGTTTTGTAACTGGGTTGCAACTAGTCGAAGCACAAGTGAAGGAGTTCACCCGATTTAGGGGTAGTCTAGGACTTTAAATTAATGCAATCACGCAAACATAATTGGCATGATAAATGGAACATGCAATTAAATCTGTTTATAACACTCGAGCAACCTGTATGGGTGCACTTGACTTACCAACACTTGGCAGGAAATCGTCGGTAGCAGCTTTTGGGGTAGAGGGCATTCTATACCCTTAGGACTAGTTTTCTACTACAAGTGCATAGCACATACTCTCCATTTTCGAGAATCGTCGAGGTTAGGAATGTTTCCCGTTAGTGGGGTGATAGTTTGTTCCAGTTGGAAGCTATTTGTCCGGGGCCTCTACACTCCGAAGAATTGGGTACATCATGTTAAACCGGCACGCATTGTCCTTCTCATGCTGGGCAACGGCCACCCAACTGTGTGATTTTGGATTTCAGGCTCCTATTGCCAACATGTGACCTGTAGGTACTGAGGGGTGCCTTGTTTGGCACGTAGGCAGCATTTTTTGGTGTGAAACACTGCATGTGAGGGGCTAAGAACAGTGCCGCCATCGAGGGTGTTCCAGCCTGCCGTCTATGTTGCACCTAGTGGTCACAAAGCCCTAGGAGCCTGGCAAACCACAAAAGAATTCCAAGTAGGGCATCGGATTGAAACTTTGTACACGGGGCTCCTGGGTTGGCATCTCAATCCAATGAGAGAGTGGTCGACTCCGGACCTCCCTCATGAACAGTGACCTCTCCTGGTCAAAGGAGAACTCGTTGGGACTGCATGGAGCTTCTTCTCCTGCAAGGGGTCTCCTATTGTCACGAGAGCAATGTGGGTCACGTCGTTCTGGCCTTTTCATCCTACTTCTTGTGACACAATCGGCCCTCTAGCCGTGTCTAGGCCTATCCCTCATGGCCGCCTGGGCCACAAGGTTGTCAAGCTGCTGGATCTTTTGAGAAGGAAGTATATCACCCTAGTTTCTCCTTCTAGACACTGAGATCAGGGAGTTGGAGGGTGAGCCCCTAGTGTTGCACCTTCAAATTGGTAAAAATGGTCAAGGGCTGCTTGGGACAAGTCATATCCCTAGGCAACGTGTGTCTTGAAAAAGGATGTTTCATCCCCAAATAATACAATAATGTTTCAACCCCATACAAGATAAGTGAAAGTAGTATAAATTTAAATATTTAATACTCGTAAATAATTTTTATATCTAGATACCGAAACAAATAACATACATAAAATGATATACGACAATAGGCAATAATAAAAAGAGGCAAATACCACGTCAATCTTCTCTTACGAACCACTTGAAGGACCAAATGCCACTGGAGCCCAGTGTCCACGCCACCAACGTCGCCACGAAGGTTAACAGGCGGGAAGAGGTGTATAAGATAAAACACATTGTGGAGAGAAAACTTCATCAATAAAGCACAATCGTTGGAGGAAAGTATTCTCACAAATGAAGCACACAAAATGAGAGATTTTTCAAGTTAGATGATGCTCCAAGGTCGTTCAACAATCCAAGCAAGTGTTAGGGTAACTAAAGAAAGGAGGGAATTTATAGAGAGCTCGAAAATCCCGTTCAAAAAAGTTACCCATTACCATGGCGCTTGAGCTAGCAGAGAGCGAGCTTGTAGCGGGGTGTTCATAGAATTTGGGCTCGAGCAGTAGGCAAGCACACGACAGGCGTGGGCCTTTGGAAATTTGGGCTCGAGTGAATGTCAGGCGAAAGGCAGACGCGGTGTAGAAGTTGATCCAAAAATGGACAGCCACAAGTATAAGTTGATGTAGCACTTCGATGAACATCACCTAACCTCAGCAAATGATTAAATAGGGTCACGGAATATGTCAATCACAAAAATGGCTCTAACAATCTCCCCCTTTAACAATTTTGTGACAGGACACATAAAAAAAATTCAAAAGAAGCCGGGTTCAGACACCACTAAAATAGAACCCGTGCATATAAAAATCTACACCTAATGAGAAAGAAAAAATAATACAAGTAAACATAAAAATCTAGACAATGACTGCTGGCCGATATTGTGACTGCGTGCCTATACTATAGTTGTGTTGCCTGACCAAACATGGCTAGTATAAACCGGTATAATACAGAATAATATAATATGACTGTAGTAATAGAAAGAGAAGATAACCATGCATAGTAACTGATGGCAAATAACACGTCAAAAAGAGCAGGAACAAAAACAAGAGCATCACAATAAATGGAGGTAGGAAAATCTTTAAAGTTAGTAAGATAAAAAAAAATATCACTACCCCCTTACAAATCCAAGAATTCCCCTGATAAAAAATAATAATATCTCCCCCTGACAATAACAAAAATAATAACATCTTCCCCCATCATGATAATCTCCCCCTATCAGGATCAATCTCCCATAAGGAAGGAATCTACTCCCCCTTTTTGTCACAAATTACCAAAGGGTATGGAGCTCACTCTTCTTGATCCATATTTTCTTACCACGGTTGATAGTGTTGGTTAAATGTATCACTTGATCATTTAAAAGGTTGATATGATTGATAAGATTTTCTATCGTTGGTTTTTTTTTGAAATTATTTCAAAAAGACGTTACAGGGTAATAGGGATGAATATGACCAGTGGTGCCGCACCATGACATACTAGGACAAACAAAGTATTAACATCAGATTTGTACCGTAGCTTCCGAGAGAAATTAATATCAAGGTTTTTCCCACTTTTTAAAAGTTGAAAGTTGATACGAACTTGAGGGGAAACTCTTGACGGTTGATTACTATATGAAGATATTTCGCTGCTTTGTCTTGGAACCGAAGTAGCTCGAACAAATACAGTTTTGGGATTAATATGGGTTTTCAAGGCTTTTTCAGAATAATCCAACCCAATTTTATTTCCTATGAATTTTCTTAAACCGAGCATATGATCCAATTGCTTGGACCCATTTGAAAATTGAGTCAGAGCATTGCGAGCAGTTTCGAGATCAGATTCAAGTGCCTTAATCTTTTCAGTAAATGAGTTAGTTAACCCTTTAACTTCTTGATTTTTTGAATCTAGCTCAGATTTAAGAGGTAATTTAACTTTTTAAAGTTTTGTCAGTTTATACTTTAATGATACATTAGTTTTTTTAAATTATAAACATTCCTTAAACAATCTATCATAAGCATCTTGAAAGTCAGAAAATTTAATTTCTAACTCATTCTCAGAGTCATCAAATTGCTTAAGAGTTTCTTCTGAATGTTCATCATTTTAACACATTGAGAACATAAACGCCATATACTTGGCATGGTGGTCTTCAGTGCATCTTTCATTATCTACGTCTTCTTCATCATTTAATGTTGTATTAGCTTTTAAGGTAAGACCTTGTTGGCGTTTAAAATTTGGACATTCAGCATGTTAATGGCCAAAACCCTTACACTCGTGGCATTGAACTCCTTCGGTACTTTTTGATTTGGAGTCCTTAATTTCCCATCGGCCTCTCTTCTCAGATTTAGGTGATCTCTTTAAATCCACATTTGGTTTATCTGATAAAGATTTATTTTTCCTTAAGAATTTTTTAAAATTCTTAACAAATAAGAAAAAATCGTCATCACTACATAATTGTTCATCAGAGTCCCGGTTTCTCTCCTCCGTACTTGATTTTAGAGCATTTGATTTTTATTTCCTTGATTGTGGAAGTGTGTGTTAATAAGTTTGGAGAGATCTTTGACATGGCCATCTTCAGTGCATCTTTCATTATCTGCGTCTTCTTCATCACTTAATGTTGTATTAGCTTTTAAGGTAAGACCTTGTTGGCATTTAAAATCTAGACATTCAACATGATAATGGCCAAAACCCTTACACTCGTGACACTGAACTCCTTCGGTACTTTTTGATTTGGAGTCCTTAATTTCGCATTGGCCTTTCTTCTCAGATTTAGGTGATCTTTTAAATCCACATTTGGTTTATCTGATGAAAATTTATTTTTCCTCAAGAATTTTTTAAAATTCTTAACAAATAAGAAAAAATCATCATCACTACATAATTCTTCATCCAAGTCCCGGTTTCTCTCTTCCCTACTTAATTTTAGAGCAATTGATTATTATTTCCTTGATTGTGAAAGTGTATGTTGATAACTTTGGAGAAATCCTACAAGTTTTTCAATCTTTATTTTATCAATATATTTACTTTCTTCGATTGCGTTAGCTTTAGGTCTAAATTGTTCAAATAGTAATCTAAGAACTTTTCTAGCAATTATATTTTCAAGAATTTATTCTCCTAAATTAAATGTGAAGTTCACAATATCATTTAATTTAGTATAGAAATCATCGAACGTTTCATCATCTTTCATATGGATTTCTTCAAATCTGGTAGTTAGCATTTATAATTTTGAATTTTTTACAAGCTTGGTTCCTTCATGAATGATTTCAAGTATATCCCACACATCTTTTGCGGTCTCACACATAGATATGCATTTAAACTCTTCGAGAGATATATCCATAAAAATAGCATGTAATCCCTTATTGTTCTAATTACACGCATCAAGTTCTTCTTTTGACCACAAAGATAGAACTTTTGGTTCATTGTTAATTGAACTTCTGGGAAGTGTCCACCCCACTTGAGTACTAGCCCACATTTGCTCATCCATCAATTTTAGGAAGGCTCTCATGCGAACCTTCCAATAGGTATAATTACTCCCATCAAAGAAGAGAGGAACGGAGAGCAATCTACTCGTATACATTTAGATAGAGAGTCACAGATCGTGGTAAGTCTTGTCACGAACCTGAACCAAGTAGGCCATTTAAATAATTAAATAAATATCAATTAATATCCTTATAATTCCTAAAACTCGGGTATAACCACCAAATATATAAAAACTCTATAAAATTTTATAATACACGCAGGATCTTATCAAATAATATAATTATGACCTGCTCTACAAAATAGCCGTAAGAGGATAACCAAATAATGACAATGACTCATCTACATAAGAAAACGACCCAACAAATTCTTAACATACAAAATCATGGCCTACACTCGACCGACCCCAATATCTCATAGCAATCCACGTAAAATTTATTTATACCCAACACATGATTGAGAATATTAGAATTCAAAAATATCACACTTATCAGACGCGTACAGTATTGCGTCGAAACTCTTTGTGCTACTGTGCTAAAGCTGATCCTCTATTATGAAGGGATAAAACAGAAGAATGAGCCTAATACCCAACAAGTATCATAAATAAACAAATGAGTCCAAAGAATCAGAAGGGTGGTCAAATAGATAAATCTAAATTGCCGATAAATAATTAAAAATTCCAAATCTAAAATATAATAGTGGTCTCGTATTCAAATTAAATATTCAAATCCAAAGTAAATATCCACTTTGGAAAACAGTTCTCGTCGGGACGTATATATATATATATATGAATATATGAAATAGAGATGATCCAGGTCGATTCTAGTATGCCGATATCCAATCCAAGTCCAAGACCCAATTAACTTGTAATTTGGGGTAGAATCTAATAGCCGAATGATCCAATAGCGTGTGCAGAAGTCAAAGCAGCAGCGTGACAAATTTTTCAAATGTTCGAATCAAAATATATAGTCAATTTGTACAAAACATACCAAATCCAATTATAGGCAAAATCGGCGAATCTTAAATCTAAATCCAATACAAATCTATGCAGAGATACAAAATCATGCACCAACTTAAGTTTTGATTATTTAAAGACTAGTTTGAGAAAGGATTACATATAATTTCGATAAACTTAGGTCAAAATCTATGTACTCTGTACCGATAGATAAGGTTGTTCACTATATTTTGTTACCCGCTACTTTGGGTGTAATTTTCAAGCTTGTCAGATATATTAAGATATTCGAATATATTCTAAATTCAAGTCAAATTATCCAAATGGGAAGGGTCATTACTCTAATTTTTTCCTACCGGCAGAAAGGAATTTTCAATTAACAAAATAATCTCCCCGTCGGGAGCTGGCCAAAATCCAATAATCCAAATTTAAATGTAGTGACCACAATCTGACACATGCATGTGAAAATGCACGGCCAATACGAGTTTCATTCATATTTTCGTTACACATACTGATATAAATATACACAATGTCCAAGAAATTTTTTTGGGCTTTAAGAAAAATAGTAAATTTCTCGATTTTATACTTCACAAATCTGAAGAAAGAATCCTCCGAAATACCTAAAAATAGTAAATTTTTAGGTCAAAATTCATGTATTCTGTACCCATAGATAAGGTTGCTTACTATTTTTATCACTAGCTACTTTAGGTGCAATTTTCAAACTTGTCAGATATATTAGGGCGTCCGAATATATTCTAAAGTCAAGTTAAATTATCCAAATGGAAAAGGTCACTACTCCAAATCTTTCCTACCGGCGAAAAGGAATTTCCAATTAACAAAATAATCTTCTCGTCGGGAGCTAGCCAAAATACAATAATCCAAATCCAAATGTAGTGATCACAACCCGACACATACATGTGAAAATGCACAGTCAATGTAAGTTTCGTGCATATTTTCGTTACATATACTAATATAAATATAAACAATGTCCAATAAATTTTTTTCGGGTTTAAGAAAAATAGTAAATTTTTTTTTGACTTTATACTTCACAAATCAGAAGAAAGAATCCTCTGAAATACCTAAAAATAGTAAATTTTTAGGTCAAAATCCATATATTCTGTATCCATAGATAATGTTGCTCACTATATATTATCATCCGCTACATTGGGCGTAATCTTCAAGATTATCAGATATATTAGGACGTTCGAATATATTCTAAAATCAAGTTAAATTATCCAAATGGGAAGGGTCACTACTCCAAATCTTTCCTACCAGTGAAAAGGAATTTCCAATTAACAAAATAATCATTTCGTCAGGAGCTGGCCAAAATTCAATAATCCAAACCCAAATGTAGTGATCACAACCAGACACATACATGTGAAAATGCACGGCCAATGTAAGTTTCGTGCATATTTTTGTTACACATACTGATATAAATATAAACAAAGTCCAATAATTTTTTTCGGGGTTTAAGAAAAATATTAAATTTCTCGACTTTATACTTCACAAATTTGAAGAAAGAATCCTCAGATGTACCAAATCGCACGTTCACTCCTTCAGTACCGTGCAGCCTGCTTCGCACTTGCATTTTCTCTCTCCCTCTCTCTCATCTCTTTGCAACTTCTACTGCGCGCCGCTCACCCACGGCCATCACCAGCCACCGGTGTTCACCACCAGCTGTTGTTGTCTGCCGTCGCACCACCACCGCAACTGCCACTGTCGACAACCGTCGTTGGCCTTCTGGACTCCCTCTCATCACAAAGCACCGCCAACGACCACTTTCAGCACCGCTCTCACCTGACGTCACCGCTGCCCATCACTGCTGCTCCTTCCTTGCATTGTAAAAATGACACCCGACCCCATATTCTCTCTCT
>JAODPA010023035.1:0-12876 GCA_025585075.1 Nepenthes mirabilis | reverse complement strand
TTAGTAAGGTATGTAATTTTAATAATTGAATATATATACATATATCAAAAGTATGTTGGAATACAATATGACTAAAATCAAAAATAATGGTGCAAGTTCATAAATATTATTGTGTCCCGGGTCTTGGGTTGTTGTATGGATTAGGAAGCCTTTGGATTCATTGTCTGGATCGAATCTCGAGTGGGTCCGGCCTCCATCGCTGTGAACCTAGAACCTACACAATACAAACAACAAATGAGAGGTCGGAGGTCCGGCAAAATTTCTCCCATCGAAAACACTCTAACGTTCAAGATAGCAACATTTCGCAATGAACGGAAAGGGGCGCACGCTTAGAGGTATGTAGAAATATTTGTGAATGCGTTGAGATTGTGTGGATGCAGTAGTAGGGGATTGATGAGCGTTTAGTGGGAATCCTGGCTCCCTGTATGCAACGTTGAGGATGGCTCACTCTCGTAGCCTGAGTAAGGTTGTTGAGATTGGATTTGGGCACTAGTTTGAGAGTTTGAACTATGAGGTGAGCGTCTTACTATACAATAGTAAGTTGAATGCATGGAATCCGATCCCATCTCCTATAAAAGGACAGGAAATTTATAGGCTCATTGGCTTGGAGCTTTGGACGCGAGAATCATTCTTGTAGGGATTCATCGGCCGTTCCCCAGTGGTGGTTGCCAGCGTGTTAGCTGTCTCCTTGGGTTGGTAGGAAGGCCGTCATGCATCGCAGGCCACATTTAGTCTACCTATTACGCTGGGATTGGCTGGAGAACTGCAGGCAGCGGCACTAGCTGTGATTTGGCAGTGTTGACCTTCTTATCATTGGCTTGTTTCCTCTGCACTGTACCTACCCTGTAGCCGCATTAATGGGCTACAGGTGGTGCTGATTGGTTGTGAGTACCGGGCTCCCACGTAGGTAGTTTTGAATATTGGGCTGAGATAGGCCTTTTGTTCAACTAGGCTGCCCCCTAGATTAGGCCTTACTATGACTAGACCCAACACTAGCCCCTTATGCCTGGACCGACTTGTGGTCAAGGCTTGGCATATCTGCTTCGGGACCAATTGGTCACCGCACTGCCCTCCTCGAGATGCACTAGGCCTTGTCTTCTTCTGGCGTTGAGTCTTCCCCATGTGGTCATGTAGGCTTTTCAGGTGCTGTAGTGATTCAGTGCTCTGAAGGGATAGATTTGCACGCCTGAGGTCGCATGGTAATGAGGACTTTCCTTCTTTGTGAATCTATTAGGGAGTATGCCCAATTAAGTGAGGATAGGGTGCTGGCTTGTCCATAAATAGGGGGCTCTTCAACTGGTGTTGCTCATCCCTTAGCTGATTTTGGAAGAGCGATGCTAGGGCCTTGGCTAGTCCCACTTCCAGTTGGAGCCCACGAAGGAGTTGGATGGACTAGCTGGAGATCTGGAGCTCTTGGAAAAGACTGTCCTCAGCTCCAATTATGGGCGGTTCCTCACGTTACTAAGGGTGGCTCGGCAACTCTACCGTCATCGTGTGCCTCCCTCCATGCTTTAGCGACCTCCTGTGCGGCGAAGGATCACGGTGGAGCTACCACGGGCCTTTTTGCCTCCGGGGTAGCGCATCTCTCACGGTCTCCACTCCACTTGGGTCATCATATGTGCCATCTAGAGGGGAGGCGAAGGAGGGAGTCTCCGTAGGGGAGCGTAGGCTCTTTGTGTCCTTACTAGAGACTCCTATTACGGGTGTTGGTTCTTCTTTTGCGGTTAGCATTGGGCTAGCCTGTAGGAGTTGGCCAACACTGACGGTCCCAATGCTTGGGCAAGTTGGGGTTCTGGCGATGGAGCCGTGGTGATCCCATGTAGATCATGTTCCCCTAACCATGCTCCAAGCATCTGGGGCATTCGCACCGGGGCTTATGCTCCATCTCGTGTTTTCTTCATCTTTCTTGTACTTTTGCTGTCGCGAATTGTGTACTTGTAAAGAAACTTTTAATAATAAAAGCAGTAGTTATTGCCTTTATTCTTTTCGCTTGTCGCATGAATCTTTTCCCTTTTTTGTTGCTTGGTGTGTTGCATCTCCCAGATTGCAGGGCTTCTTTTTTTTGTCACACACGCCGATTCACACGTTTGAGCGCTCCCAGTGGTCTGTAATCTGCTTTTGCAGGCGCTTTCCCTTGAGTAGCTGTGCTGACTATCGATGGGAGGATGCGGTGCAAAGAGATTGCTGACGCAGGCTACGCGGGGAGGTCAAACGCTGCTGGCAGACATCACATCTGCCGGATGGTCTGATGCATTGATTGTGTGGGAGATTTTAGGGCGTCGCGTCATAATGACTTCTTTGGAAAGGTGCGACGCTTTGAGGATCCACCATGTGGAAGGAGTCTGTTGGTCCTTTTCCAGCATGCTTCGGTTCCAGAACGTCATCGTTTCACTAGGGGCCTTTGGCTACTAAAACGCCTGAGTTCCCTTCAAGGCTTGGTGCCTTATCGCTACTTCTACGGTGTGAAGTTTTGTGCTGGCTTCAGGTCCTTTTGTCTTTTTCTTTTCGTGTTACGGTTTCAATGGAAAGGTCATCCACATCATCAAAATCTAAATCTTCTTTTGGAGAATCTGTGAGGGAGAATCTTCTTCAGGGCTCTGTGGTGAGACTGTGGTTGGCGTAGCGACAGCAGAGGGCTGTCATTTAGAGGCCATTGTTGTGGGCCCGATGTGAATTCTGAGGGCGCCTCCAGGCTTCGAGAGGGAGGAGGTGTCCACTTCCTCACGGTGTTGTATGTCCAGGAGGGTGGATCCCTTGCTTCATCGAGTCCGCAGGACCATGGAGGACATGGAGGCCCATGTGCAAGCTACCACAAGCGTAGTCGAGTGAGCTCAGGCCTGCGCAGCGCGATTTGAACAGGCATGGTCAAAATCTGAGGCAAGGGCCTCGAGGCTTGCTAGCGCCAATGTGCAAGCTTGGGACCGCAAACTAGCTCCACAAGAGGAGCACGAGCAGCTATGGGTGCAGTTTGGAGAGGAATGCACGTGGCTGGGGGCTAAGTTGAGGTCGAGGTTCTCGTCGGATGACGTTGGTCCTACACTGGAAAGGAACTTTCAGGACGGCATCCGTCTTAGCCAAAGACTAGTCTCGTTGGAGGATCCAAACTTCTGCATCGGCATCCTGGACTCTCGAAATTCCATTGCCTTGACGCGTGTGGATCTGATGGAGTACACGACTCCCGGTCCTTTTGGGCAAGGATAGGGCCGTTAGTTGTACTTTGCAGCTGTAGGCTGCTATAAAAAAGAGTTATTAATGAATCACGTAATGAAACTTTATACTTAGTTGTGCCGTTTATTTTCTGTCGCTTGTTGTGCTTGAATGGTCCGTTATTTCTTGCATGCGCTTGCCTTGGAAGTCTTTCTGTCGCCATCCCTAGCAGTCAGGATCCCCGCATTGAATGTAGGTGTGATAGCCAGGATTTTGGCTGGCAGTTGAGGTGATGTCGGTCTGAAGTCTGGCAGGGGCCATGATTGGCTGTTGCTTGGGACTCGTGATGCTTCTACTGAGTGGGTTTGTGGCGTGGCCATTAATCAAAGGCGTTGTTTGAGTTTTCCCAGGCGCTGGCACCCCGTTGCCTATTTAAGTGATGCTTCAGTGAGATCCCCTCTTTTATGCTTCCTTGTACTGAAGGATTTCAGCTTATTCCAGAGAGAAAGATGGCAAAGAAGAAAGGATCCTCTTCCTCTTCCCGAGTTTCTCGTGTTATTCGTCATGGGATTAACAATATTGGGTCTGCCTTGACGGCGAGCACCATTGCTGCCTTGATGGTAGACTATGGGATGCCCGGTGACTGGGCCTACCGTGCTCCTGGCTCCACTAGTAGAGCCAATGCCCCTCCAAAGGGCTTCGTCTCCATTTATGAGCACCATCTGAGGGGTGGGTTTCGCTACCCCATGGAGTGCAATCTGTATGCACTTGTCGAAGCATTGGCGTTCCAGTTGTGAGGCTTCATCCGAACGCTGTCCGTTATTTAGTTACCTTGTGCAATTTTGGCCGCCTCGATTCTTACGTCTTTGATGTGAAGGCAGCGAAGGAGTCTTTTGCTTTTCTGAGTCTGAAGACTGAATCTCGATGTCTCCTCCAGCTGGCTTTCACTTCAAGGGTACCAACCATGATTCGATGAAGAATTGGAAGAACTAGTTCTTCCTGGAGGAGCCATCAGACTTGGAACTCTCCAACAAGTGGGGTCCAATTCGTGAGTATTTTTGCGATGGAGTGACTACCGAAGAGAAGAGTGACTCGGCGAAATTGATTGCAGCTATCCGCTTGGAGATGGAGACGTTTTCCATGCAGGGTCATTATTTGACCTCGTACATTTTTGAGGCCGCCAGGTGGGGGCCAGAGTTCAGATGGGCGATTGCCGGCCTAGAGAAGAAGTCTGACGTCCTCGTGCTCCACAAGCCATCAAGGAAACTTCCAGAGGAAAGTGTCTCGTTGTTAGAGACCTCGTCAGAGGAGGTGGAGGTTCTGCTAAAGAGGTTGAGAGAGGCAGGTGGCACCTCCACCCGGAGGTCATGGAGACAGGCGATGGAGTCTACCACACTTATTGCGTGTCCTTCTCCGGAGCAGGTGTTAGGCCCGAAGGCACAGGAAGGAGCAACCGAACACTCGCCAATACCCACCATGGTGTTGGCCGAGTACGGAGTTCCCATGGTGGAACTTCATTCTGGAGGGGAATCTCCCACAGGTCCTTTTGTCGATTTGGAGCGGACGGAGGCAGTTGCTGAGGATGTGTCGATAGTGGAGGTCGACGCACCCGAGTCAAGAGAGGTGGAGGAGGCTGGCGTTCCAAAGCCTATGCTAGGGCCACCTTAGGCTTTGGAGCTCATGGGATCGCCTGATAGAGCATCCCAGGAGGTGCGCGTCCAAGAGGGCGCTATCCCTATGGAGGAGGTTGTAGCCGGATGGGCTACTAGTCCACTTGGTGCTGACCTGGCCTTGGAGGTGATTGTGGTGAAGGCGGTTCAGGAGCCGGAGTCTCCAAGCATTTACTCACTGCTTGCGACTTCGGATGCTCTCCGTTTTGCAGAAGTTGCTACTGGGGACTTGGAGCCCCCAAGTGTTCTGGCATCAGGAGGCGGGCCTAGTCATAGGTCGTATTCTCTACTCAGGTGCGATTGCCTTGGTCATTGTATTTTTCGACAGACTGGAACTCTGAAATTTACTAACTTCTTGTTTACTCTTGCAAGTCCCTAAGGGATTCAACTTCCTCAACACGGTGCATGCTCAATTGCTCAACTTCTTTCTCCAGGTCAGAGAAGAGTCCAAGCAGGAGACGGAATAACCCGCGGGAGCTGAGATCACCGAACTCAGTGATGAGAATGAGCTGCTGAAGGAATAGGTAGGAGGGCGGCTATCGTAGGAGGGCGAATAGCTAAGGGAAAAGAACAGGCAGCTGGCGGAGGAAGGCATTCAATTGAGAGAGGAGAACAGGCAGCTGGTGGAGGAAGGCGTTCAATTTTGGTAGGAGAACAGGCGGCTGGCAGAGGAAGGTGAACGGATTACGGAGGAGGCTGGGCAGCTAAGGTAGGAGGTCGAGCAGAGAAGGGGGTGGACCTCCACCATGGTGAATGATATATCTTGCCTCACCACTGACCTCAGGCTGTGGCTCACTCCAGAAAAAGTGCACCTCGCACTCGATGCCAGATTTTAGGATGGTCTCCGCCTGTGTCACTGGATCATCTCCATTGCGCTTCCAGGCGTCTCCGTGGGCATTTTACATACAGCGAACACCGTAGTTCTTGACAGCTCCAATTTGATAGACTTCTCGGGAGAGGATGGGCCGTCAGACTTGTAGGATTAGAATAGCTCTTGTATTCTTCATTGTATAGTGCCACGCTATAACGTCACTCGCCCATGATAAATGAAAGGCAGTCATTTTTTGTAGCACCTGGTATCTTCGGCTGCATGATGCAACTTTTTGAATCTTTGTTCATGTATTAGAGGCTAAGCTGTCAAGCTATTGTTGCCAAGGCCCTAATCCGGCGCCTTCTAGCGCTATACTCGTCCTTTTTCATAGGATGTCATCACATCTTGTGTGTTTTGTGGGAAGCTCGGTCCAGTAGAGTGGACATTATCACTAGCCCTATGGAGCCATTCTAAGGAACAGTTGGGTTTTCAGGCCGCAGCAACCAGACTTCAGGTCTAGGCCTTTTTCCACACGATACCTGTCTTAGGTGCTTGGCCCCGCTCAAGGTGTCGTCGCTCTCGTGTGTACTATCCTAGCCCACGACCATCGTAGACTAAGGGTACTCTCTTCTTCGAAAGAAGGTCGTCACATGCCTGCAATTCTTGCCCCATAAGGTTTTAGTGGCCGTACGTTGGGAACTTCAAAAGCCCTCAAGCCTAACACTTTGACTGCTTGGGTCACTTGGTACGGAACTAAGGTTTTTGGGGTTGCACGGGCCCTTCATCACAGAGCCGCGATTTGAGTATGACCACTTTCAAGTTGTTTGGTGTAAAGCCAGGTTGGTGGGCCATTTTAAGGCCCTTTCGATGCGGAGTCAAAGTCCAGGTATAGCTGCTTTCGAGTCGCATGACGCGGGGTTGAGGTCTTGATATGGCCACTTTTGGGCTGCTCGACGCGGTGTTGAGGCTCGAATATGGCCGCTTTTGGGCGACTCGGCATGGAGCCAAGGTTTTGGGGCCACTTTGGGCCACTCGACGCAGGGTTGATGTTCGGATATGGCCGCGTTCAAGGCACTCGGCACAGAGTCAAGACTATGGTTTATGGATGGATGAGGATCCGCCCGACTTAAGGACAGTTTAGGTCATTTTTTTTTGAAATGTCATGCATGCAAAACTCATATGAATTGACACATAAAATAACAAAAAAGATCAATTTTACTAAATCAAAACACACAATATATGTACAAACATTCAGCATGGTGTACGTGCATGCCTTACTTGGGCCAGTTTTGTCCTATGGATAATATTTTCTGAAGTTGACGGCGTTCTAAGTCCTTGAGAACAACTTGCCATCCTGGGTGCATAGTATGTACGCTCCATTCCGGAGGATTGTTGAGATGAGGAACGAGCCCTCCCAAGTAGGGGAGAGCTTGTTCCTGATAGCAGTCTTTCCCGTGACCTCTAAGCTCCAGAGAACAACTCTCCAACCTCGAGTGGCTGTGTCATCACCCGCTTGTTGTAGTACCATGTGATATGCTACTGGTAGGCTATGGACCTCAGGCGGGTCACGTCGCAAACTTCCAAGAGCAAGTCAAGGCATTCTCTGAGTGTTTGTGAGTTGGTGGCCGGATTGAAGCATTTGACCCACAGGCAAAGAAGTCCCACTTCAACGGGGACAACCGCTTCAACTCCGTAGCAGAGGTTGAAGGGCGTCTCTCTCATTGGTTCCCACGGGGTTGTTTGATATGATCAGAGCACGGAAGGCAGCTCATCAACCTAAAAGCCCCCTGCATCCTCCAATTTGGTCTTCAATCCATGTAGCAGTGTGTGGTTGGTGATTTTAATTTGTCTGTTTTCCTGAGGATATGATACAGACGTATGAACTAGCCTAATGCGTAGACTCGTACAGTACTTAGTGAACCATTCGTTGGTCCAATGGGTTCTGTTTTTAGTCACTACGACCTCGGGGATCCTAAAACAGCAAATGATATTCTAGTGGAGGAACCCCGTTGCATTTTGCTCCATGATCCGTGCTAGAGGAACTACCTTCACCCATTTGGTGAAATATTCGATGCCAATAATGAGGAACTTCCTTTGTCCAGAGGCCGAAGGTAGCGGTCCATGGATATCCAGCCACCACTGCACGAACGACCATGGAGATTGAAGGCTGTGTAGCTCAGTGCATGGATGATGGGTTGCGATTTCATAAACTTGATAGCTTTCACACTTCTTTACGAATTCCATGGCAACTCGCTTCATCATGGGCCAGAAAAGTCCTTGCCACATGATCTTGAATGCAAGTTTTTTTCCTCCGATGTGCGAGCTGCATATGTCGAGGTGGACTTCGCTCAGTGCATACTCAGCCTCCCCGGGGGTAAGACATTTTAGGTAGGGAGTGGAATACCCTCGCATGTATAGCTTGCCATCGAGGATCGCATATTAGCATGCTATCTTCTTAATCCGCTTGGCCTTGTCGACATTCGTAGGCAGCGTGCCGTCCACCAAATACCTGTAGTATGGAGTCATCCAATTGTTGCTTTCATCGATCTGCAGTACTTCCTGGTCTGAACCGTCCACACTGGGTGTGGCCAGGATTTCCCGTAGGACCCTGGGGTACTACTCCGGAGATCCTGTAGCTGCATCCCTAGCCAACTGGTCAGCTTTCCAATTTTAGGCTTTAGGTATGTGTTTGCTCTTGAAACGCTTGAACGCTTGGATCTGGGCTTTTGCTCTCGCCAGGTACTTTGCAAGCTGAGGGTTTGATGCCTCAAAGACTCCTTAAATTTGATTGACCACGAGCTCCGAGTTGTTTTGTCCGACCAGTGACTTGGCGGAATATTCCTTTGCTAGACGAAGTCCTGCAAGAAGGGTTTCATATTCTACCACGTTATTAGTAGTAAGGAAGATCAGCGTAACAGAGTACTTGGTTTCTATACCGACGAGAGTTCTGAGCATGACTCCAGCTCCGCTACCTGTTTGGGTGGATGATCCGTCCACATTCCGGATCCATGGTGGAATGCTCGATGCATCCAAGCTCTTCGGGTCGTCTAGGCCGTCTAGAGTTGGGATCGCCGCCTCGATGATGAAGTCTATCAGAGCTTGGCCCTTAAGAGCCGGTCATGGTTGAAACTCCACGTCGAACTCTCCCGGTTCTATAGCCCACTTGACTAATTATCCGGAGGTCTCCGGTTTCTGCAGGATCGACTTTAAGGGTTGATCCTTTAGGATGATGATCTGATATGCTTGAAAGTAGGGCCTCGGCTTCCGTGCCAAATAAATGAGAGTTAGCGCAATCCTCTCCGCATGTGGGTAGCGAGTCTCCGCGTCCGTCAATATGCTACTCATGTAGTACACGGGTCGCTGTACGCCCTTGTGCTCTCTGGGCTAAGTGTCGTGTTTGACGTGGCTAGGTAGAGGTACAGGTCCTTGCCCGCAGATGGTGAACTCAAGAGAGGTGTGCTGATGAAATATGTCTTTAGCTCTTGAAATGCTTCCTCGTACTCGTCTGTCCACCAGAATCTAGACACTTTGATCCCTCTTAGCACATTAAAGAAGGGCAAGTACTTCTCCGCGGACTTAGTTAGGAACCGCGAGAGGGCTGCCAGCCATCCTACGAGCTTCTGTACTTCCTTCACGGTTCGTGGAGGGTTCATCTCAAGGATGGCCCTAATTTTCTCCGGATTGGCTTCTATGTCACGCTAGGACACAATAAAGCCCAAGAACTTTTCGAAGGTCACCCCGAACGCTCATTTGGCCGAATTAAGCTTCATCCTATGAGTTGGAGTATCTCGAAGGTCTTCCCTAAATCACGAACATGGTTGTCGGCTAGTCGGCTTTTCACACACATGTCGTCAACATATACCTTCATGTTTCTTCCGATCTGGGCATCGAACATCTTGTTCACGAGGCGCTGATAGGTTGCCTCAATATTTTTAATGCCGAAGGCCATTACCTTATAGCAGTACGTTCCCTGATCGGTCATGAAGGAAGTGTATTCCTCATCATCCGGGTCCATCCTGGTCTAGTTGTAGCCTGAGTAGGCATCCATGATGCTTGGGAGCTCGTGCTCGAACGTAAAATCCCCTAGTTGATCTATCTGAGGGAGTGGGAAGCTATACTTAGGATAGGCTTTGTTCACGTCAGTGAAATCCACATGCATCCATCACTTGCAGTTGCTCTTTTTCACGAGCACGACGTCAGATAGCCAATATGGGTACTAGACATCTCTAATGAATCTGGTGTCTAGTAGTCTCTTCACCTTATCCCTTTTGGCTATTAGTTTCTTGGCAGAGTGGTTCCTGTGCTTTTGCTTAACAAACTTATGACCGGGACTGAGGCTTAACTTATGGACCATTACTCCGGTCGGTATCCTGGGCATGTCGGAAGGAACCCACGTGAACACGTCAGAGTTCTTCTAAAGAAAGATAATCAGCCAATCGTGGTTGGATGCAGTGAGAGAGCTGCCGATATGTACACACTTCTCTGGCTCGGCAGGGTCTAGAGGTATCACTACTGTTGCTTCTTCTGATTGGGCTTGTTGTAGTGTGGCTTCATCACAGAGGTCCAAGTCTCCGTCCATATGGTCTGGTACCGTTGGAGCAATTTGGGATAGGTAGTACGTCCGTCCCATCATCTGATCATCGAGCACCTCTCCTACGCCATATGGGGTTGGGAATTTCATCTTTAAATGAGGGATCAAAGTAACAGCCCCAAAGGCCGTGAGGAATGGTTTGCCTAGAATGGCATTGTAGACGGATGGTAAATTGACAAGAAGGAACATTAGCTCTCGCGTTGCAATAGACGGATAGGCTCTCATTGTGATCTCTAGCTAGATGACCCCCTGTACAGGTACAGATTCGTTGTCCAGACCATATAGAGGGCTATCGATTGTTTTCATCTGATTTCTTCTCAATCCAAGCTTAAAGAAGACAACAAGATATAAAAAATTTTGAGAGCTTCCATTATTAACAAAGACTCGTTTTAGTTGATAATCAACTGTACATTTGAAACGAGAGCAGATATAACAAGGGGATCAGAATAGGGGAAGGTCATATGAGCCATATCGTCGTTGTTAAAGCTAATGACATCACTCCTATCCCCTATCCTTGCTCTCTTGCTGTTAGAAATTTTTTCGGGCTACGCTTGCCTGCTACTCTTGGTTAGCGCGGTTGAGATCTTGTTGATCACGCCATTGACCATTCGGTTCTTCGGAGTCTCACTTGCCTCACCTTCTGAGGCTACGAGGGCCTGCCCTGAGCCCCTAACAAAATGTCTGAGGTGTCCACGGTGGATCAGATCTTCTATTTCCTACTGTAAGGTTCGATAATTCTTTGTGGAATGTCCCAAGCAGCGGTGGTACTGGCAGTACTTCGTCTGGTCAACGTTGCTCGGGCCTTTTAACGCTTTTAGCCACCTGAAGAACTTTTCATCCTGAATCTACATCAGGATATTGGTGCGGGTGTCGTTTAGGATAGTCAGGGATGTCGACCCGTAGTCCCTCATAGATCCCGACAAAGGTCGTGGCTGCTTGTGGCATTCATGGGAGCGGCCACCGTCGCCATTCCTTTTCTTCCTGGCAGCTGGATTAGGCCCTTCTAGAGGATGGCCCACGTGTTTGGGACGCTTCGCCTTGTTGGCCTCTTCTGTCAAGATGTAGGCTCGTGCAATGGCCTCTACTTCCTGGGAAGGATTGAGGGCGCTGATGCGATAGACGCTTGTAGAAGCCCCCTGCCGCCATGGTGGCAACAAAGGCGTTGAGTTTCAGTTCATCAGAGAGTTCGGGGATCCGACGCGCCTTAGTGATGAAGCGGTTGAGGAATCGCTTCAAGTTTTCGTCAGTCCTCTTGCAGAGGCGGACCAGGTGCCAGGGCTATTTCTCTTCTCTCCGACTGGAGGTGAATTGGCTCAAGAAACAGTCCGTGAACTCGTCGAAGGAGAGGATGGAGTTTGGAAGGAGGCCATGGAACCAAAGTAGGGCATCCCCCTTGAGGATGATGGGGAAGCACTGACACATCACGGCCTTACTCGCTCCATGGAGGGACAGTTGAGTGCGAAAATAATTGAGATGGTCCATCAGATCCTTACTCCCATCGTACCCGTCCAATGTTGGTATTTTAAACTTGCGGGGGATCGACTGGGTCCGAAGTTCCATGGCGAAGGGCGATCTTCGCAGGTCAGCGAAAGACTGCACTGGCCTCTCCTTATGTAGGAGGTCCTAGAGAACCTTCACCTTTTCGTCAATTGGTAGGTCAGATTCGCTTCTCCACACGTTGATGACACTGCAGAGTTCTGTGTAACCACCCTGCTAGTGGTGCTGAACTTGTTGGTTGTGGAGGCTATCCGCACGAGGCCGCTGTGCACTGTGTGAGTCCGCAGCTGTCTACCTCCTCTCGCTATGAGACTTATAGGGGTTACGCTGCTCTGGGCTCTCCTCCCGCTAGTCCCGACTAGGGTGTCTTCCAGCCACCGACTGGGCCCTGCTGCTGGAGGCTGCTTGGGTCTCAGCGTCGTCAGGCCGATCTGATTTGCCCCTGGGGGCTCTGGTGCGATGCTTTCCCCACTTGGAGGATGACACCTAAGCTGCCAGGTGTGTTGTCCCCATCCCCTGCATGCCCATTTAGGTGTAGAGAGCCTGGAGTATTAACCTTATGTTGCCCATTTTGGCCACTAGCTGGTGAACGTCAGGTTGCAGACGGATGTCAGCACGGCTACCCATTGAAGGGCCGCCGCCGTGAGTGGCTGCATCTCTTGCTAGGGCACTGGCTTGCGCCCAGGTGTTGACCATCTTGTTGTAAAGGAATGAATGTTAAAAGGAGACGCTAGACTTTTTATCGTGTTTCCCACAAACGGTATCAATGTTACGTCCCGAGTCCCGAGATTCAATCCGAACAAAGAATCCAAAGGCTCCCTGATCTATATGGCAACCCCCTACCCGAGATGCAACAAGTATATCATGTATAATTTGAAGCTGATGATTGAATTTCTTTCTTTAAACTTTGTATCATATAAATATGCTTAAATTATGTAAGAACTTATGATAAAAAATCAATGGTGGTATCGCCGACAAAAAGATAAATATCATAACTCGAGTTATTTATATTTTTACATAATTAAATGTCATATACTACTATTTAATACTCGTAAATAAGTCGTCATACATATAACCTTATAAATTGAGCCAAATATCACTTTTAACTTATTACTATAATATAATAAGAGATGTCGTAATCCATATCTGTCAATTATCTA
>JAODPA010023024.1:0-12876 GCA_025585075.1 Nepenthes mirabilis | reverse complement strand
TAATAATAATTCGTCGAAAGGCATTTATTATGCAGCCAAACGTCTCATCTGTTCTTTCTTCTTCTTCTTCTTCCCGATTGTTCTTATCTTCCTCCCAATTTCTTTCTTATGTTCCTCTTCTTGTCCGTCCATTCGTCACTCTTTCTCGTCCGTTTCTTCTTCCTCCCATAAATCTGCACCTTTCTCATTCTTATTTTTGGGATCAAGTCGCAGAGAGCGAGAGTGAGAGAGAGAGAAGTAGAACACTTAATTTCTTCTCTTTGCTGCTAATTTCTTTCCTGTGGAAAATCTTCTGTATTTGGGTGAAATGGAGGAATTCGAAAAACAGGGTCTCCTCTCTGTTAATGAAAGTAGAGAAATTTTTTGAGGGGTTTCACGTTGAATGGAGGGGCAGAGTTTAGTGTGTTGATGATATACAATCCTTTTTTTTCACGTGGGAAGTGATGAGCGTTAGAAAAAACGCTGTCAGACGGGCAAACAGGAACAAACGGCAGGGAATAAGAAATAAGGGAGACAAGGAAAATATTGATATTTTACGAAAAAAAAAATTTATAAAATAAAAAAAAAATTACAAGACATATAGTACATTAATAAGTCCATTATGTAAGTTTTACAGTTACACAAACCCTTGGTTACACAAATCACAGGAAAAGAGAATAGAGAGTAATAGTACAAAATACTCACAGTATTCTCTCTTTATACTCTCACATTTAAAAACTTACACGCACAAAAATCATCTCTCTGTTCATATCACAGAATTCAACACATATATACAACCTGTTTGAATAACCTCCTAACTAGCATGGAGGTTGCGCATACAGGCAGCTACCTAGTACATGTACAGCTTTGTACGACTCTACAAAATATTGTGCCCTACAGAAACAACGACCACTCTATACAGATGCGTATATTCTCTAGAAATCTTACACACACAGTCAATTTTCTGAGCTGACATTCATGGGCCATACTGCTTCTCTTGCAGATGGTCAAGTATTCATTGACTGACTTCTTCTCACAACCAGTCAACACCCTGTTGACCGATTTTTTATCTCAGCTGGTCAACTTTTTGTTGACCGACTGGCCGTCCACCTAAAGCCACTCCTGTGTAAGTGCCAAATTTGCACCATACCTACATCAAAGTCATTGGGCCTGCATTGAAGTCCTCGGACTCAAGTGCTGCTCACAAGTCCTCGAAACGATACCGCACAAGTCCGCGGATCATATCCGCGCAAATTCCTTGTCCTTAATTACTTTGTACAACCTTATTCAGTCAATAGCATATTGACCGGATTCTTTTTCCAGCCGGTCAATATAACGTTGACTAGTTATACAGTTTATTTTCTCCCTGACATTTTATTTTTGTATTTTTTCATACGGGAGTGACCCCAACAAACTTCCTCTCACGACCATATGAAAACTGAATCAGTCAGGTTAGCAATATCACAGTGAGTTTTAAGTTTTTCCTTAGGCAATACTTTGGTCAACATGTTTAACCCATTTTCATCCGTCCGGATCTTCTCTATTGATAATCGTCTTTCATCAATAATATCTCTCACCCAATGATATAGAATATCAATATATTTCAATCTTAAATGGAATGGGGAGTTTTTACATAAATGTATGACGTTTTGGCTATTACAGAGTACCATATACTTCTCCTACCTCAAGCCCAACTATTGAATGAACTTTTTAATCCATAACATCTCCTTACCGATTTCAGTGACTACAATGAACTCTAACTCCGTAGTGGAAAGAGCAATGCACTTCTACAGTTTAGATTGTGAGAAGTTTGCCCATCTGGCAAACTTGACCAAATACCCCAAAGTGGATTTTCAGGAGTTAATTTCTCCAACCATATCCGCATCTGTGCAACTAACCAATTTGAGCTTCTCTTCTCCAAAACACAGACACATCCTTGAGGTTTTCCAGAGATATCTCAAAATTTACTTCACAGCAGACTAATGCTCCTTCCTAAGGATTGAAAAAAATCTACTGACAGTGCCAACCGAGTGTAACTAACTAATTAGAGCTTCTCTTCTCCAAACTACAGACACATCCTTGAGGTTTTTTGGAGATAACTCAAAATCTATTTCACAACATACCAATACTCCTTCCCAGGGTTTGAGAGAAATCTTCTGCCAGTGCCAACTGAGTGTGCAATATCTGGCCTCATGCACACCATGGCATCATGAGATTCCTTACTGCTAATCAGTAGGCTACGCTTCTCATTGTAGCCTTCTTAATGTTCGAAGACGGACACTATCGGCTGCTCAATTGAAATGATTGGCCAATAAGGTGTTCACTGGCTTGGACTTCTCCATCTTGAATCATTGGAGTACTTTCTCAATATAACTTTCTTGAAACAGTCAGAGCTTTTTGTTCTTCTGGTCATGAAATATTTTTATCCCCAGAATCTGTTTCGTTGGCCCAAATCTTTCATGGCAAATGACTGTCCAAACTGCTTTTTTAACTCCTTAATTCGAGCACTATTTTATCCGATAATCAGCATATCATCCACATAGAGGAGAAGGACAACAAAGTCATCTTCCGAGAACCTTTGAATAAATACACAATAGTCGGAAGTAGTTTTTCAATAGCCTTAATCTATCATAATAGACTCAAACTTCCTATACCGTTGTCGTGGAGCCTGTTTCAGTCCGTACAGTCTTTTCTTCAAACGACATATCAATCCTTCCTTCCCCTTGACCTCAAACCCCTCCGATTGCTCCATGTAAATTTTTTCATCAAGGTCAATGTAGAGAAATACTGTCTGGACATCCAGTTGCTCTACCTCCAAATACAAAACAGCTGCCTAGCCAAGTACAACCTGAATTGATGACATTTTCACAATTGGCGAAAAGATTTCATCAAAATCTACCCATTTGCGCTAATTAAAACCTTTTACCACCAGCCACACCTTGTACCTCGGTTGCATAGTGTTCTCGTCTATCTTCAATTGAAAGACCCATTTATTCCTTAGAGCTCTCTTCTCCTTAGGCAGCTCAGCCAAATCGAAAGTATGATTTTCATGTAATAAAGCTATCTCATCCTTTATTACTTCAAACCATTTTTTTTGTATTCATCCTTTCCAGCCTCATCAAAATCTTCAGGCTCACTTGTATCAGTGAGCAAGATTTACTCACTGGATGACAGGTGGACGGACGGTCTCCTGTCCCTTGTAGACCGATGGACAACATCCTCGGCCGGTTTAGGGGTAACATCATTCTCATCTTCATCAAGTGTTGTGCCTATTTCATTATTCTCCTTGACCACTCTTGGAGTGTTGTCCTCAAAGTGTGTCGGTCGGATAATATCAGTACTAGTGTCTATCTGACCGACTCCAGATAATACATTCTTCTCTTTTTTCATTTTCTTAATGGTTTCTTTTTCGATAAAGACCACATCTCTTGATTGGATAAACTTTTTCTCAACTGAGTTATAAAGTCTGTATCCAAGTTCATCTTTTCCGTAGCTCAGAAAGACGCATTGTTTCGTCTTTGGTTCAAACTTGGTCATCACATATTTTGAGATATGAACAAATGCCTTAAAACCAAATGTCCGAAGATGATTATAGGAAGGCCCCTTTCAGGTCCGCATCGTTTCCAAAATTTCATCATTTAGTGGCTTATTGGGCAACCTATTGATAACATAGATCGTCGTTTTCAGAGCTTCAACCCAAAAAGGTCCTGGGAGCTTTGTTTCAGACAGGAGGTACATGACCCTCTCCATCAATATACGATTCATCTGCTTGACCACGTCATTTAATTGTGATGTTTTTTGTGGCGTCTTTTGATGTCGTATACCATGTGACCTACAATAAGTATGAAATATCTCAATGTATTCTCCGACATTGTCGCTCCGGATGGTCTTCAACTTCTTTCCTGTCTCACGTTCAATTAGAGTATGAAATTACTCAAATACTTTAAAAACCTGATCCTTGGATTTAAGTGGGAATATCCACAACTTCCTTGAGTAGTCATCAATATACAAAATAAAGTATTGAGTTCCTCCAAATGACTTCTTTAATGGTCCGCAGATATAGGTGTAAACAAGTTCAAGCAACTCAGACCTTTTGAAGAATGAGTCTCCTTGGAAGGAGACTCTCCTCTGCTTCCCCGCCATACAGTGAGACCAGACCTTCAGTCCATTCTCCTTCACTCCTCAGATAAGGCACTTTATAGCCATATGACTCATTCCTCTTTCACTCATGTGGCCCAACCTCCGGCGCCACAAGTCCAAGGACTCCATGCTACTGGCAGCGTTAACCTCTCCTACCTCAGTAGAGGCCTACAACACATAAAGACCAGACGTCTTTCTCCCTCGGGCAACTATTAGAGACCATTTGGTTAGTTTATATGCCCCATTACTGAAAACGTTACAAAAATCAGTATCATCAAATCTTTCTACTGAGATAATGTTCATCCGAATATCAAGAACGTGTTGTACGTCCTTAAAAGCAGTCGAGTTCCATTGTTGGTGACGAGAGACAAGTCACCGTAGCCAACAACTCTAAATATATCCATATTTTATATCTTTAATACTCCAAAGTCATCTAGAGTGTAAGATGTAAAAGTCCTTTCTAGGATGTGACGTGGATGGATGCACCGAATCCACCATTCAATCGGTCTCTTGCTTGACCAAATTTACAACGTCACCCACATTACAGGTCAAATGAAGATTACCTCCTGTAACAATAAAGACCGAGGTCTTTTCCTCATCTCGTCCCTTTTCACCTTTCTCCTTTTTCGTTTTCTCACACTTTCACTTATAACAATACTTTTTAATATGACCTTTTTTTTCACAATAATGGCACTCTAAGTTTTAAAACCTTGACCAAGACTTACTCTGGTCCATTTTTCCAGACTTCCGACTGCGGCCTTTGCTCCTTCCCTGTGACTCAGTCATGAATACCTCGGAATACTGAGAGGTGGATGTCCCTTATGATCACTGTCTCATTTTCTCGTTCAGCATAGCTCCTTTTGCATCTCCAGTGTCGACGATGGCATTTGGAGCTGTGTTGGCAATGGTCATTCGCATCACCTCTCATGAGTCAAACAAGGTTGCTAGGAGTTACAGACCTAGCACTTCGTCCTCAAATTTAATACCCATGCCACTCAAATGGTCTACATATCCTTAAAATTCGTTCAAGTGATCTGCAACGGTTAAGCTATCCTTGTATCGAACTTGCATCAGCTTCATCGGGAGTTAAATCTTGTTATTGTCAGTTTTGGAGACATAGAGTGTCTCTAACTTCTACCACAATGCCTTGGCATTTGTTTCACTCCTAATGTGGTTATACACATTATCATCTATAACTTATTGTATATAACCGTATATTTGCATGTTCTCTAATGTCCATTCCTCGTCCAATTTCACCTCAAGTTTTTAAGTGGCGAACATCGGAAGGTATATAGACTTGATAAGCAATAAGTCTGACATCTTGCTATACCAAGTGTCATAATTGATACCGTTTAAGTAAATTATCTTGTTTCTCACCTCTATCAGTAGCGTTCAACAAAGTTTAATACAGGCCAAAGAACCATGTCTCTGATACCACTTATTGAAAAAACGGTGTCCGACCGACAAACAGGAACAAACAGTAGAGTAGAAGAAATAAGTGAGAGAAGGAGAACACTGATATTTTACAAAAAAAATCCTTCTAAAATAAAAAAAATATTACAGAACACACAGTCCACTAACAAGCCTACTATGCAAGTTTCACAGTTACACAAACTCTCGGTTGCACAAACCATAGGAAAAGAGAAGACAGAGTAAGAGTATAAAACGCTCATAGTGTTCTCTCTTCACACTCTCACACTTAAAAGCTTACAAGCACAAAAATCTTCTCTCTGTTTATATCACAGAACTCAACACATATAAACAGGCTATTTGAACAACCGCCTAACCAGTATGGAGGTTGTGCGTACAGATAGCCATAGTAGTGTATGTACAGCTCTGCAGCGGCTCTATAAAATATCATACTTTGCATAAACAATGTCCACTCTGTAGAGATTGTACATATTCTCTAAAAATCTAGCCTGCCAAATCAATCTTCTGAGTTGACACCCATGGGCCATACTGCTTCTCTTGTAGATGGTTAAGTATCCATTGACCGACTTCTTCTCATGGCCAATCAACATCCCGTTGATCATTTTCTTATCTCAGCCGGTCAGCTTTCTGTTGACCGGCTGGTTGTCCACCTGAAGCCATTCCTGTGCAAGTGCCAAATCTCCACTATGCCTACATCAGAGTCCTCAGACCTTCATTGAAGTCCTCGAATTCAAGTGCTACTCACAAGTCTTCGAAACTATGCTGCACAAGTTCGCAGACCATATCCACGCAAAGTCCTCATCCTTAATTACTTTGCGCAACCTTAACTGGTCAATAACATGTTAACCATATTTTTTTTCCAGCCGATCAACATAACGTTGACTAGTCAGATAGTTTATTTTCTCTTCGAAATTTCACTCCCGTATTTTTTCACATGGGAGTGACCCCAACAATAAGTTGGGATTTTCTTCTTTATTGGTGGGAATTGGAAGATAGTGAGAGAACAGAGCACCTTGCTCTGTTGTGCTATCGTTCATTTTTTTGTAATGGAAATGGTGAGGAGTCAATTTGGAACTTGGGTTAATGGGTAATATAGAAAACTTTGGGTGTGAGTGTTTACATACGTAAATATGGTTGTGTTTGTGTGTGATATGTGCTCCATGGCCGCACCCTGTAAATTGAAATTGAGACATTGCGATGGTAGAGGAGAGGGGAGTTCTGGCAGAGGAAATAGTGGGAAAGAGAGAAAGAGAGAGAGACGGATCAGGGGAGAGTGACAGAGAGGGAACTGAAAGCAGGGAAAGACTCGTGTATCTTCCTTACTCTAGAAGAATGAACAATAGTAATATATACACCCAAGGTCCAGCATAGTAATCAACAAACTGAGTGCCATGTGTGCAAGCTAACAGAAGTATAAGATTGTCCATGTGAAGTAACAAAAGAAAAATAATAAAAAATAACATGTGTATAGGGGTAGGGGCCTAATAAAAATAATTGAATATAATCTCTAATTTACGAGGCGGTTGGATGGTCTGAGAGCTTTGTATCCCACGGTGGTGGGAGAGGAGGTACCACAGCTGCCAATGGTGAATTAATGAGCCCTGTACATTTGGTGAGTAAGCTTCCGATGATGTATCGATGAGTTCATAATATTACCGTTTTCATCAAAAGAACCTTATCCTCAAGGTTGAATGAGGAAAAAATTTAATGAATTGCTACCACTGTGAAATCGTCGAGCCCCATCACACGTGTGCTAACATGTGTATCGACATCCAACGCAAGCTTTGCAAGCCCAAAATCTAGAATTTGTGGATGAGGTGTTTGAAGAAAGCTCATCCTTCCAACGCAGATAAGAAGGCATTCAGCTTTACCTCGTTAACCAATTTTGGAATCTATCTGGCCTCTGTAATGAATCGGGATAGAAACCATCTCAAACTCTCCTTAGCTCCTTACTTCACGCGAGTAAGGTGCCAGGGTTGCTTCTCAATCCTCATGCTGAAGGCAAACTATGAGAGAAGACGGCTTGCTAGCTCACCGAATGATCAAATAGAATTTACTGGCAATCCGTATAACCATATCCTCGCATCTCCTTTAAGTGTCAACGGAAAGCACTAACTCATCCTCATCTCATCTAGGCCTTGGAGGCTTAGATACTCGTGAAAGTGATCAAGATAATCCAATGGATCAGCGCTTCCGTTGTACATGTCGAGGTTTGGTATTTAAACTTTAGGGGGAGTGGCCTCGTCCTGATCTCCATTGTAAACAGAAATTGACGCTAGTCAGCAGCTCCTCCTCCATAGTTTCGCCAAAAACTCGTTGCCAGACCTTCTCAAGCTATTCCTCCACATGGGATAGAGCCGTCATCTACTTCTCATTGAAGTAGTTCCTTAACTCATAAGAGTCCTAGGCAGCTTGCGGCTCTGGAAGGCTCCTAGCCGTTGGAGGGACTTCGCTGCGAGAAGCCGCCTCCTGAATGGCCTACTCCTGATTGTCATGCACACATCGAGGGTTTTGCCTCTCTGAGCTTTGCTCTTGAATCCGAGGACCCAAGTGACCTTCAAGTTGCTATGGGACTCTATTACTCGAGGCAACTTGCGTCCTCGAGTCCTCATGCTGGGTGGCTTGTTTTGTGGGGTGCTTCTTTCCCTTACCCTTTTTCTAGGACGTCGCGATCTGAGAGAGCTTGGATGGAACCTCCTCTAGCCACACGTCCATTTTCGAACAAATGGTCTGGATGGCTTTAGACACATCGTCCATCTTCATCGCCAATGCCTGTATGTACGGATCAAGATGATCCTCTATCCTGATGCATGCAACAGGGCCATTGCCACATGAGGCAACTTCTCTAATTAGGGCACTAGGTTGTGCTCTCATGTTTACCATTTTTTAGCTTTTGAAAAACGTGTTAATTTGACTTTTTGTTGATTTCCACAAACGGCGCCGATATTACGTCCTCGGATCCTGATTTCTTGTACGGATGAAGACCTAAATGCAGAGCAACACAAACATAGCTTTTTTGTACAAGGAAGAGAGAGAGACAGTGATATATAGTATTTTTATGTGAAAAATTCTCTTTTAAATGAGATGGAAAAATCAAGGGATTCTGGGTCTGAAAACAATTTCACTATTTAGATGCATGAGTACAAAGGGTGGAGAACCGAGTGTACAGTGACTTTTAAGGATCACTCTTACAATTACAAGTATTCACTCAGCTATTGCAGCATGACTATCTTTCTTTCTCTCTCTATGAGTGTAAATGCCAGTGCAGAAAATATTTCTCTCTTTTTTGTTAGATAAACAGTGAATGCCTATATAGTGATTTGAATCTTCCTACGTGGAGTTGACGTGTATAGGTGATCCTATTACCAACTTTGTAAATCCATCTTGTCGTGTCAGACACGTTGTGTGCATGCGAGCCTACTCAACGAGACGTAATTTCTGCAGTAATCACACCTACTTTGCAGACTATCATTCCTTATGAAAATTGCATGTACATAGATTGCGTGTGCCTTTGCGATAATCAACACTCTGAGCTGGCATTCTCGGTCGTCCTGAGATTCCTTTTTTGTGCTTATGCCATTGGAGATTTCTCAAAATTCTCATTCTTGATAAAAGTTTTTGGCCTTTATCAAATCTACAAGCATTTGATGCCAAATGTCCTCAAATTTTAACTACAGGCTTGGTCAATAGCAAGTGTAACGACCCGGTCTCCAAAACATAGTAAATTTTGGTAATTTGGTCAAAATGATTAAGTGTTGGATAAATGGATTAAGAAAAATAGTAAAAAAATTAAGTTGGAGGCGAAAAATGGCCCCAGGGCCTCGGCGCCTAGATGGTGCCCCGGGCGCACCCGAGGTGTATTTAGCAGAGGCCCACACTCGAAGGGTTCTCAGTTGGCGCTCAAGCGCAGGCATGTTTAAAACGGTGCACCTGCTCGAGCGCCCAAATTGATTTTAAAACGTCGAGTGCGTTTTGTTTCGGCCAACTTCAGCCCTTCTAGCAGAGAGCAAAGGGAGAGAAGAGGGAAAGGGGAAGAAGAGGAAAAAGGAAGGAAAATCTAGCCGTTCCACTCCGATCTAAGTAAGAAAAATGGTAGCTCGGGTAAAGGCAAGTATACCTCTAACTTATTTTCCGTTTAAATAACTCCATTTTTTATATATGTTCAAAAACCCCAATTCTGGAAGATTTGTTATAATTTATGTGTTTTTCTCATAATATTTTGAGTAAATTTTTAGTTTATGCATATATATGTTAATGTATAATTTCGATTGCGTTGTTTGAGGTGCATTTTGTGTTCGTTTTGTATCCGAACAGTGGGCTTGAAACGCTAACACGAAATTTGGGGTTTTATGCTCTAAATGCATGATTTTGTTTATATATTTTGAATTATTACATTAATTTCATGAATAAATATGTGTTGGGTGTTCGATTTGTGTCTGAAAATTTTGTGCGAAAGCCTAGCTCAGAAATTTTGGGAATTTTGATTCAAATGTATAATTTTGTATATGTATTATGATTTAAGGCTTTGATTTGATGTTTTGGTTGAAGATTTATATACGATTTTGTCCGAAAATTTCGTATAAAAACCCTAGAACCAAATTTGGGACTTCTAGCTTGGAAGCTTAAGATTTCGAGATGCAAGTGCGAAATTGGTGTTTTGATAAAGTTTAGTTGATGAATTGTATTTGAAAATTCTATATGAAATTACGTATTTGAATTCTGAAAACTCATTTGAACTTATATGAAGGGCTGAATGTATAAGTTTGAATTTGGCTTTCCGATATGAGGAAAAATTTAGCTAAGTAAATATGAACAAGAATCCCTTCAGATAAGTATTTCAGTTCAATATTTCAGCTAAATATTTCAGTTTAGTATCTTAGTAAGTATTTCAATTAAATGTCTCAGTTGAGCATTTCAGTTAAAGAATTTTAAATAAGTATTTCAGTTATGTGTTTTCAGTTAAGTGAGTCAGTAAGAAATTGGCCCTAAGATTATGATTTAATCAGATAAGGTTCTCCAGCATACCCTAAAACGTTATAGTAATAATCGAGGATAATTTCGTCCACGAAGTGATACGTGGTCCGCCTTTCCTCAAGGCGTTAAGTGTGGAAGATACATTTAGTTCAGAAATTAGACATACCGTAGGACAGTATTTCAGAACATAAATCCCATCGGAGGGGATATTTTAGTTCAGGCCTTTGATTGTATGGGGTGAATACAATCTATCCTCAATTGTTCACTCCTTCAACTAGTAGGATCTACTAATTTAGGCCTCTTTGGTTAATAAAATTAGATTTTAAGAATAAGTATAGTTTGAATTTGGTTAAGACATGTGATTTGCTTTCAAAACAAGTTAACAACTTTTCGTATTCATTTTGTTATATGTTATTCGTTTTGTTATATGTTTTTGATATTCGTATAAGTATTCTTCTGTTGCGTTTACATTTACATGACACACATTCTTTGATATTTGCTCAGTTATTCTTCCGTTATATTTATATTTAAATAGAGCTATTTAAATTTGCATGTTTTTATGGAACACTGTTGAACTTCGGCTCACTTTTCTATTTTTTCCCTCCAGATATGTTGAGACCCGATAAGAATTGAAGATAGAATTTAGTTAGAAGGAAGAACATTTGAAGGGCTTGAAGATCTTTGAAGAATATGGAGACCTGAAAGAATTTCAGATGTATATGATTAGTCTTTAATAAAATTTGTATATTCTGATAATGTAGTAGCATTTGTATTACGATGAGTTTATTGATTTTGCTTCCACAGATTTATTTATGGTTGTAGTCACTTCCGCATTGTTCTAATATTTTGATTCGTATTGGTCCTAGATGATATTTTTCTTATATTTAATGCAGTAGTTAGGAGTATTGTGTTAGTACCATGAATGGTCTAGCAATTTGTAATCCTATGTATGCATGTTTAGGATAAATGGTGATATTTGTTTAGTTGTGTGCTTGATACAGATTATTTAAGCAGGTTGTAAATTTTGGTTTCAATCCAATTGTAGAGAAAACTCTACCAAAATTTTTGTAAATTTTATAAATATCAGTTTTATTTATTTATTGTCGGAAGGTCTTTAAATAATAAGGATCTGTTCCGTCACAACAAGTCTTTAGGCTTTCAGAGCCATATCCTTAGTACTATGTTCTCGAGGCTTTATTGGAGACTTTGGTCTCTTACGAAGTCCTTGTGTCTCCTAAATCAAATCAATTTCTCGAACAAATTCAGCCTTGTGCGCCTCTTGAAATGTGAGCTCAATTTTCAAACCTTTGATCTGAGCCCTAGTTATCACTACCCATCAATGTGATTATCCGAAATGGTTTAACAAGATTGGATACCTTAAGATTGGTTTAAAAGCAATAAATGGTAAGTAATTTATGGCCTTAATAATAGAATTGGTATATTAGAATAAGCTGATAAAATTTGGGTAAAAGTTTAAGGTTCGGTTGAATAATTAGTCTTGTATTTTTTTTTTTTTTTTTGTATGATTTCAACTATTATTCTTTTGGCTAACTTAGTTTGTTTACATGGATTTATTGGCTATCTATGGTTAAGATGGAGAAAATTATATGAAGATACTCGAGTGTCAAGAAATACGAAACATGTGATACTGTAGTGGTATTGTAGTGTAGTTTATAATTATTCAATATCGATTTTTATATCCCAGAGAATTAAGGTCATTTTATGATACATTTATAGTCCTATGAATAATATATATTGAGATATCGATGGATATTGTATCGAAAAATATTGAGTTTGACATATGATTGAGATTGAGTATTATATACCTTATTTGGGCATGAATCCTGATTGAACTATAAAAATACGTGCTTTGTATATGGTGGATTTACCTCGAGGAGTTAATGAGAATATTATTCTTTTGGATTGAGTTTGATAATTGTATACTAAGGGTGGTAAGATATTTGATACCGTAGTTTTAATCGATTGTCAAACTTGTGAGTATTAATACCTTGTATATTTTATCTAACTGTTGGTAGTGGGTGTACAATTGTAGGTTCATAGTGACTTATAAAATCAAAGGAGATTATTGAAACATCTCATGTGGTTGGAATTTGTATTGAGATATACCCGATCAATTCTATGTCTTTATTGAGATTTAGATTTGATGCGTACCTGGATCCGATTTCGAACGGATTCAGATTCTTCTGGATGGTTTGAACCGGCTCCGCTCACCGAGTGCGAATCCTGCACACCACTAAAGCAAACAAGAGGTTAGCGTTAACGGCGGGACGCAATCCCACCGATAACACTCCGACGCTCAAGTCAGTCAACCAGCCTTCAATGGAAGGAACT
>JAODPA010023013.1:0-12877 GCA_025585075.1 Nepenthes mirabilis | reverse complement strand
TAATTATTTACCTTGCATATATATTTATATATATATAAACTATATATGCAGAGGTGTTGCATCTCGGGTCCGTGGTTGTTGTACGAATTAGGGGGTCTCCGGGTTCCTTGCCGCACTGAAACGTCAGGATGAGGGTCCGGTCTCCGTATCTCTTAACCTAGAACTGCACAACACAATCAACAAATAAGAGGTTAGAGGTCCTGCGGGATTTCTCCCACCACGACCACTCTGACGCTCAAGTCAGCAAGTTCCCGCAATAAACGGAAATGATGCACACGCTAGGCGGTATGCGGATGAGTGCTAATGATGCATGAGTGATGCGTGTTTGTCAGAGTGGGAAATGCAATGAGCAGGTAACGAAAGGTTTGGCTTTCTTGATGCACCACCGTGGGTGGCTAACTTCCCGTTGCCTGAGTGGGCTTGGGAATCAAGATTCTGAGAGAAGCGGGCTCGTTTGTGGCCTCGAGACTTGAATTTTGTTCTCTTCAATTGCTCTCTCTCTTTTGATCTGGAAAAAGGAAGAAGAACCAGCCCCGTTCTCTGTGGAGGAAGAGAACTCTTATAGGCTCCTTCCGAGAGGGCTTTGGGCGCCAGAACGCCCGCTGCTAGGGTTTCTTGGCCGCTGGTCATTGTCACTGACCGCCGGTCATGTCGGCTGTCGCTTTGCGGTGGCAGGCAGGCTCTTGATCGCTGGCAGCCACGCTTGGTATCCCTTCAAGTCGGGATTGGCTGGTTGCCTGCGGGCGGCTGCCTGAGCCGCTGTCGCAGCGTTGGCCGCTTTCCTGTTGGCTTGTTTCTTCTCTCACCTGGCCGTTTTCCGGCAGCTCATTAATGCGTTGCAGGACGCATGTTGCCTCTTGCCAGTTGGGCGCCACGTAGGTTCCTTACGCAGTTGGATTGTGCTTGAGATTCTCATGGGCCTTAGTACTGGACCCAACACTAACCCCCCATGCTTGGGCCGGCCTATGGTCAGGCCTGACATGTCCTTTGGGTCCATTCTACGGCCTGACGGTTTTCCTCGAGGCGCATCGTCGTTCATCGTTTTCTGGACTTGCGTCTTCCCCAGGTGTCTACGCAGGCTTTTTTGACGTTGTCGTGATTTGGCGCTTAGATTGGCAAGATTCGCATGCTTAGGGTTGCGTCTGATTAGGGGACCTTTTCTATTCCGTGAAAGACATCCACCGGGAAGCGTGCCGCGCTGAACAAGGGGATGGCACCCATCTCGTTCATAAATAGGAGGGTCATTTAGCGAGTGGGGCACATCCCTTGGCTTCCTTTGAAGGAGCGATGAGGAGTTTCTGGCTCATCCCGCCTTTAGTGGGGGTCCGAGAAGGAGTTGGATAGATTAGCTGGATACCCGAAGTTTTTGACGAAGGCCGCTCTAACTCCCGCACTGCGGTTCACTCTTTATGCTAATCGGGGTGGTTTGGCCACTCTGCTGTTGTCACGTGCCTTCCCTCCACGGTGTGACTCATCCGGAGTGTGGTGGGAGTGTGGCGGAACCCCCGCAGGGACGTTTCCCGCTAGTGGGGTGCGTCGCTCATGGTCTCCACTTCACTGAGTTCAAGTGCGAACCGTGGAGGGGGTAGAGGCTGGAGCCCCTGTTAGGGAATTGTTGGGATTATTCCCTCCAATTCCCCCGGTGGCTTCGGTATCGGTGCGGATTCGGCCCCGGTGGATCGTGCTGCGGCCGCCTCCACTTCGGGGGGGGGAGCCTCGCGTGGTCGCCTCTGCTTGCTTGTTGAGTTACCAGTGGCTTCCGACCGTGGTGATCTCATGTAGATCACGTTCTCCAAATTTGCCTGGGGCAGTCACCGCGGCCCTTGGGCCCCGTACCGTCGTCTTTCTTGTACCCTTGTCACTGTAAATTGTGTACTTTGTAAGAAAGCGTTGATTAATAAAAGAAGTAACTATTTTGCCTTTATTTTTCCCTTCTCACTGTGCCTACTTCTTTTTATCGACTGTCTTCTCCCGTTGAGCCGCATCCTGTCCCGTGGGGGCGGAAAGGCCACTGTTGGCAGTCACGTTCCTTGGATTGTCTGGCGCATTAAATGCGCGTGAGGTCAGGAGACGCTGCGCCATAATGACCTGCCTTGGAAACGCGCGAGGCCTTAGGGATTCTCCACGCGGAGGGCGCCCGTTGGCCGAGTGCTGGCACCTTTTGTCTTTATAGCACAGCCGTTTTCAGGAGAAAATCTTGTCTATTTAAACGCGCCAATCGTCCCTGTGACTTTGCTCTTTCCTGTGTTCGTGCACTCAACAGCCGTTCGTTCTTCCTGTGTTTGCTCTCGCCGCAACTTTGATGGAGGAGTCGTCATAGAAATCAGAACGTTCTTCCAGCGAGTCAGAGACTGGGTCCCACGTTCCCAGGGCTTCGAGCACCGGCGCACCAGGAGGAGGTCACTCCGAAGCCACTGTCATGGGTCCTGCTCGATTCCCGCGGATGCCTCCAGGCTTTGAGAGGGTAGAGGGTTTCGCCTCTTCCTGGGAGCGTGCTCCAGGGAGGGGGGACCTCTCGCTCCAACGGATCACCAGGAGGGTTGAGAGCGTTAAGGCACGAGTGCAAGTCACAGTGGGCGAGATGGAGCAGCTGAGGGCCTGAGCGGCGCATTTTGAGGATGAGTGGAGTGGATCGGAAGCAAGGGCTTCCCGACTCATTAGTGCCAATGTGGGGGCTCAGGCCCACATACGGGCTCTTGAAGAAGAGAACGAGCAGCTGCTGTGACAGCTTGGGGCTGAGGTTGCGCGGATGGGGACGGAGCTAAGGTCGAGGTTCCTGTTGGAGGAAGTTGGTCCTGCACTGGAGAGGAATTATCAGGACGGAATCCGTCTCAGTCGAAGGCTAGCATTGCTGGAGGATCCGAACTTCTGCATCGGCGTCCTGGACTCTCGCAACTCCAACGCCCGGACGCACGCGCAACTGGTTGAGTACCCGGCTCCGAGTTCCTCTGCGGATTGTGCGGGGCGCTAGTTGATAGTCACCGTGGCAAGCCACTGTAATTATTTTTGGACAGTCATTGTAATAAAATTCGTCATTTTGTTGTGCTGCTTTGTCTCTCGTAGTTTGTGTTTCTGGATTTTTGTTTTTATTCCCGTGCGTCCCTTTGGTGAGCTTCGTTATCGCAGGCCTGCATTTAATGCAGGGGTGCCAGCGTGGATTTCCGTCAGGCGGCTGAGATGACCCGCTCTTCAGACTGGCGCATGGCCATGATTGTGGGTAACTTCGGGCCCCACAATGCTCCACGGGGCAGGCACGTGTCCCGGTCACTCATGGTGAGCGTCGTTTGGGTTTCCCACCTACTGGCTTCTCGTTGTCTATTTAAACTAACCGGGATGGTTTTTCACCATGCTGAGATTTTCTCGTTCTTGACCTATATTGTGGGAGAGGTATGACAAAGAAGAGAAAGAGTTCTTCTTCTTCTCAGGCTCTCAGGGCGAGTCGTCAGGGGGTCCATAATATGAAGTCCATCTTGACAGCAAGCGCCATCGCTGCCCTTGTGGTAGATTACGGCATCCCTAGCGATTGGGGCTATCGTGCTCCCGGTTCCACAAATAGAGCCAGCGCCCCCCCAGGGGGCTATGTCACGGTCTATGAGCACTACCTGAGAGGGGGGCTCTGTTATTCCATGTCGTGCACACTGTACACGTTGGTGGAGGCGTTGGGGATTCCGGTGGCGAGACTTCACCCCAACGCTCTGCGTTATCTGGTGTCTTTGTGCATCTTCGGTCGCCTTCATGGCGGTTCCTTCGATGCCAAGGCAGCTAGACTAATTTTTCGCTTCACGGAGTCTAAGGATTGGGTGTCTATGTCGCCAAAGACTGGCTTCCATTTTCGAGGGACCAATTCGGATTCGCTCAAGAATTGGAAGAACTGATACTTTTTCCTGCAAGAGCCCCCTAATTCTAAGCTTTCGTGCGTGTGGGGCCCGATTTCGGGGTTCTTCCTCGAAAAACTGTCGGCAGAGGACGCTACGGAGGCAGCGGTGTTGGTTACCGCCATCCAATCCCATACGGCGAAGTTCTCTGTCGAGGGCTACTTCTTGGCATCCATCACTTTTGAGGCCGCCAAGTCGGGGTCTTCGTCCGGCTGGAGCGTTGCCAGTCCTTGCAAGAGAGAGCCTAGAGGAGTTGTCACTCCCCGATCGTCAGGAGGGGATGAGGAGGAAAGTTGCTCGCTGCTGGAGTCGTCCTCAAATGAAGAGAGGGTTGAGGCTCCCCTGAAGAGGTTGAGGGAAGCCAGAGACACTTCGACACGGAGGTCCCAGAGGCAAGCTGTTAGTTCTGCTATTGAGATTCGGGATCCGATCTTGGAGGCGGCTACGAGCGTAGGGCACTAGGGGGAGGCCGCTGGACCACCGCCGACTCCAGCCACGGAGCTAGTCGTGCTCGAAGTCGACGAGGCGGAGCCTCAACCTACTAAGGGGCCTTCCGCGCATTCCATCGCCAATGTGTTCATGGATGCAGCTCTGGGAATGGCGGCCGGTGTCTTGGACCTTGATGACCCTGAGGGATCACGCACAGCAATGCCTGCGCCAACGACGGAGTTAGAGGGATCCTTGGAGCCAACTATTATTTTTGTGGAGCCCATTTCGGAGGGCGGGGTCCTCGAGGACATCCCTGCAGCATCGGAGGCCGGAGTCATATTGGTCGCCAGTTCGCCAAGTGCTGGAGCGGCGGCAGTCGGGACATCTTCGGGGTCAGAGCCCCCAAGCGTTCCTACGTCTGCCGCCCTTCCGGGTAACCTGGCCCCCGCGGCCGAACAGGAGGAGCCCCAGGAAGGGCCTTCCCCAGGTGGTCTTGCACATCCCTCGAACGTCGCTCCCATTCAGGTATGGTCGTCCCGATCTGGCGCTCCCTTGCTGCCGTCAATTTTAGGAATTCTTCTAATATCTTTCTCTTCCCATGCAGATTCCTAAGGAAGCTGACCCTTTCGACGGACTGGTTGCCCTCCTCCACGGGGGCTTCCAGCATGGGCTACAAGTCATTCATCACATAAGAGCCCAGGTTGCCTCCCTTTGAGGAGACAGTGAGCGGGCGCAAGAGGAGGTCAGGCGCTTGCAGCAGAAAGTGGCACACCTGGAAGCTTCGCTTGCCACTCTGGAGGACGACCATGCACGGCTGTCTAGGGATATGAATGGCCGGATCATCCCGTCGGAGGCGGAGCGCTTGCTGGAGGCTCGATTTTGGGACGGCATTCATCTGTGTCGTAGGATCGCTTCCCCGGCTGCACTTGGTGTACCCGAAGGAGTTTTTCATCTTGGAAACACCGGGATCAGGGAAGCATCCCGCTTGAGGAACTTCCTTGAGGAAACCAGTCCGTCCAGTTCCCCAAAGTAGTCTTTCCTTGTATAGGTTGCTCAATTGCCCATTGTTTTTTTTTTTTGTTTTGTTCCTCCACTGCTTCTGTATTTACTTGTTCTCGGCAAATGGATAAAGAGCGATTCCCTTCTCTTTCATATACATTGTCTCCCGATGCGGTATGTAAGATCGCACCCTTCGTTCAATGGGATATGTGAGGTCACGCCTCGTATTTGAAGGCTAAGCTCACAAAGCTATTGTCGCCAAGGCCCTAGTCAGGTGCCTTCTTGCGCTGTACTTGTCCTTCGTTAGAGGATGTCGCCGCATCTCGCGCATTTGATGGGAAGCTCGATCCAGTAAAGCGGATGTCATTGTAAGTTCCGTGGAGCCACGCCAAGGGTCAGCCGAATTTTCAAGCCATGGCAACCGGGCTCCGTGTCTAGGCCTTAGTCGCGTGGTATCTGCGGGAGGTGTGGCCCCTGCTCAAGGCGTCATAATCACTGTATTTAAGGTCCTAGCCCTCGACCATCGTAGACTGAGGGTGCTCTCTCCTGCGTGAGGACATCGCCGCATGCCTGCGATTCTTGCCCCCTAAGGTTTTTGTTGGCCGAGAATTGGGAAGCTTCTAAAGCCCACTGGCCTGATATTTTGACTGCCTAGGTCGACTGGTGTAGAGCCATGATAGATGCGTCCCCTTTCTGACTTGCCCGCCGTGCGGGCGAGATTTTTAGTGGTCGCTTACGGGCCGCTTGGCGCAAGGCCAAGGGTTTTCTTTACGGACCGACGATAGTACTGCCGACTTAGGGGCAGTCTATGTCGTTTTTGGTTTAAGAATGCTATGCATGCCAACACTTCGCACAAATGGAGATGCAGAATAATAGGAAAACTAATTTTATTAATAAAAAGCATAACGCATGTACAAGCATTCAACATGGTGCGCGTGCGTGTCTTGCCTTAGCCGGCGTGGCGTTACTGGTAATACTTCCTTAAGTTGGCGGCGTTCTAGGTCCAGGGGAGCAGTTTGCCGTTCTGGGCACGCAGCTTGTACGCTCCGTTTCGGAGGATTTCGGAGACGAGGAATGGGCCCTCCCACCCAAGGGAGAGCTTGTTCCTGTTTGCGGTCTTTCCCACCGTCTCTACGCTCCGGAGGATCAGATCCCCAACTTCAAGAGGGCGTGCCTTCACCCGCTTGTTATAGTATCGTGCGACGCGCTGTTGGTAGGTTGCGACCCGCAGTTGTGCCGTATGTCGAACCTCCAAGAGTAGGTTTAGGTTTTCCCGGAGCCTCTAGGAGTTGGTGGCTGGATTGAAGCATTCGACCCATAGGCTTGGCATCCCCACCTCCACGGGGACTACAGCCTCAGCCCCAAAGCAGAGGTTGGAGGGTGTCTCTCTCGTTGGCTCCCGCGGGTCGTCCAATACGACCAGAGTACGGACTGTAACTCCTCAACCCACAAGCCCCCTGCGTCTTCCAACTTGGTCTTCAACCCGTGCAGCAACATGTGGTTGGTGACCTCAACCTGTCCGTTGGCCTGAGGATGCGCCACGAACGTGTGGATCAGCTTGATGCGGAGGTCGCTGCAGTACCTTGTGAATCGCTTGCTGGTAAATTGGGTCCCGTTGTCGGTCACTACGACCTCAGGAATCCCAAAGCGGCAAACGATACTCTGTCGGAGGAATTCCGTCGCGTTCTGCTCGGTGATCCTAGCCAGAGGGACAGATTCTACCCACTTGGTGAAGTAATCAACACCCATGATCAGGAATTTCCTCTGCCGGGAAGCCAAAGGTAACGGTCTGAGAATATCGAGTCCCCACTGCACGAATAGCCATGGGGACTGGAGGCAGTGCAACTCTGGGTGCGACTGATGCGTCATGGGGCCGTGGACCTGGCAACTCTCGCACTTTCTAACGAACTCCATAGCATCTCGCTTCATGGCCGGCTAGTAAAATCCTTGCCGCATGACCTTGAATGCGAGGTTATTTCCCCCGATGTGTGACCCGCATATTTCCAGGTGCACCTCGCTCAGGGCGTACTCGGCTTCTTCTGGAGTAAGGCATTTCAGGAAAGGAATGGAGTATCCCCGCCTGTATAGCCTTCCGCTGAGGAGCATGTACTAACCTGCTGTCTTCTTAATCCGATTGGCCTCGTTAGCATCATCGAGAAGAGTTCCTTCGGTCAGGTACTTCATGTATGGCGTCATCCAATTGCCTCCTGTGTCGACCCATGGTATTCTTGTTCCACGGTGTCAATACTGGGCGCAGTTAGGACTTCCCTTGGCTCCCTGGCGTACTGCTCTGGGGATCCGGTAGCTGCGTCCCGGGCCAATCGGTCAGCCTTCTCGTTGTCGGACCTGGGGATGTGCCTGATCACGAAGCAGTCGAACTCCTGGATCAGAGTCTTCATTTTTGCCAAGTATCTCACGAGTTGTGGGTTTGACGCGTCGAAGTTTCCCTGTACCTGGTTGACCACGAGCTCGGAGTCGCTGTGCACGACCAATGACTTCGCGGAACATTCCTTGGCCAGGCGTAGTCCTGCCAGGAGGGCCTCGTACTCTGCCATGTTATTGGTGGTTGGGAAGGTCAGCGTGACAGAGTATGTAATCTCCGTACCCTTCGGCGTCTTTAGCACGACTTCGGCTCCACTGCCTGCTTGGGTGGACGACCCATGTTCAGGGTCCACACTGGACGGTTGTGGTCTTTCGCATTTCCAGGGTTATCAGCGTCTACTAGAGCTGGGGTTGTCGCCTCAACGATGAAATCAGCCAGGGCCTATCCCTTCACAGCTGGTCGGGGTCGAAACTCCATGACGAATTCTCCTAGCTCGATGGCCTACTTGACCAACCTCCCAGAAGTTTCTGGTCTCTGCAGGATTGACTTCAAGGGTTGATCTGTCAGTACGATGACCCGGTGCGACTGAAAGTAGGGCTACAGCTTCCGCGCCAAATAGATGAGGGCCAGTGCCATCTTCTCTGCGTGCGGATAGCGGGCCTCCACATCCGTCAGCACCTGGCTTACGTAGTACACTGGCTACTGCGCTCCCTTGTGCTCCCCGACAAGCACGGAGCTAAGGGTCACTACTGACGAAGCCAAGTAGAGGTAAAGGTCCTCGCCCTCGCGCGACGGGCTCAGGAGAGGCGGGCTGGCAAGGTACGTCTTCAACTCTTTGAAAGCTTCGTCGCATTTCTGGGTCCACTGGAACCCTAACGATTTAGTACCCCTCAGTGCCTTGAAAAGGGCAGATACTTGTCTGCCGACTTAGCAAGGAACCGTGAGAGGGACGCTATTCGTCCGGTGAGTTTCTGCACTTCTTTTATCGTTCGCGGGGGGTTCAGGTCGAGGATGGCCTTAATCTTCTCTGGGTTGGCTTCAATGCGGCGCTGAGACACAATGAAGCCCAGAAGCTTTCCTGAAGTCACTCCGAAGGCGCATTTGGCGGGGTTGAGCTTCATCCTATGCCGCTAGAGGACCTGAAAGGTCTCCTCTAGGTCGCTAATTTGGTCGTAGGCGACTTTGCTCTTCACGAGCATATCGTCAACGTACACTTTCATGTTTCTCCCAATTTGGGTTTCGAACATCTTGTTCACTAGGCGTTGATAGGTCGCGCCGGCATTCTTGAGGCGAAAGGGCATCACATTGTAGCAGTATGTCCCTTGGTCGGTCATGAAGGAGGTATGTTCCTCGTCTTCAGGGTGCATCTGAATCTGGTTGTAGCTGGAATACGCATCCATGAAGCTCAGGAGTTCGTATCCGGACGTGGAGTTCACGAGTTGATCAATCCTGGGGAGAGGGAAACTGTCCGTGGGGCAAGCCTTATTCACGTTGGTGAAGTTGACACACATTCGCCACTTGCCATTGTTTTTCTTTACCAGCACGACGTTGGATAACCACTCCGGATATTGGACCTTTCGGATGAATCGGCGTCCAGGAGTCTCCTCACCTCTTCTCTTGTGGCGATCAACTTCTTGACGGAGTGGTTCCTACGCTTTTGCCGAACGGGCTTGCGGCCCGAGTCAAGGTCCAGCTTGTGGATGATTACTTCGGCCGGTATCTCAGGCATGTCAGCGAAAACCCAGGCGACCACGTCGGAGTTAGCCCTAAGGAAGGTGATTAACTGGTCGCGTTTTGTGGGTCGGAGAGATCTGCCCACGTGGATGCACCTCTCCGGCTCGAAAAGACTCAGAGGGACCGCTTTGGTGGCTTCTCCTGATTAGGCTTGCTGTAGCAGGGTTTTGTCGCGGAGGTCAAGATCTTCGTCCGGGCAGTACAGTGCCACAGGACTGATCTGGGACAGGTAACATATTCGTCCCATCTCCTCATCCCCGAGCACTTCTCCCACACCCGACGGGGTGGGAAACTTCACCTTTGGGTGGGGGATCGACGTCACAGCTCCAAAGGCCGTGAGGAACGGTCTGCCCAATATGGCATTGTAGACAGATGGTAAGTCAACAACGAGGAACACCAGCTCCCGCGATACAGAGCGCAGGTGAGTTCCCATAGTGACCTTTATCCGGACTATCCCTTGTATGGGGACCAGTTCGTTGTTCAGGCCGTACAAGGGTCCGTTGGCCGCCTTCATCTGACTTTGCCTCAATCCAAGCTTAAAGAAAGCACTGATATACAGTAAATTCTGTGAACTTTTATTATCAATGAAGACCCGTTTTAACTGATAGTCAGTCTTACCATCTGAAATGAGGGTGGATACAATGAGAGGATCAGTATGGGGAAAGGTTATATGAGCCATATCGTTACTATTAAAGCTAATGACATCACTCCTATCCCCTATCCTATCTCGCTTGTTGCTGGAAGTCGGCCTCCGCTCCCTTCGTCTGGTGCCCCCGCCGGCTGTGGAGGAGATCATATTGACCATGCCGGCGGTTGTGCGGCCTCTCGGCGGCTCGCTGGCCTCACCTTCCAAGGTTGCTGGGCCCTGCCCCAAACTCTTCACGAAATGTTTAAGGCGTCCGCGGCGGATCAGGTCCTCTATCTCTTGCTGCAGGGTCTAGCAGTTCTCAGTCGAGTGTCCCAGGCAGCGGTGGTATTGGCAATATTTGGTCTGATCGTTGCCGCTAGGACCTTTTGACATTTTCGGCCACTTGAAGAACTTTTCGTCTTAGATCTGCATCAGAATGTTTGTGCGAGTGTCGTTCAGGGGAGTCAGGGATGTCCATCCGTGGTCCTTCCTAGATCCTGGCAGAGGCCGCGGCTGCTTGTGGAGCTCCGGGAAGCGGTGGCTGTCACCGTCCCTCTTCCATCTGCCGGTAAGTCTGGTGGCTTCCGGGGGCCGGTCCGCTTGCTCAGGGTGCTTCATCTCGTTGGCCTCTTCGGCCTTGATGTAAGCCCTGGTGATGGCCTCGGCCTCTCGGAAGGTTTAAGGGCGTTGGTGCAACAGGTACATAAAGAAATCCCCCGCCGCCAGCGTGACAACAAAGGCATTGAGTTTCAGCTTGTCAGAGAGCTGAGGAATCCGCCGCACCTCGGTGATGAAACGGTTGAGAAACCACTTTAGGCTTTCGTCTGATCTCTAATAGAGGCGGACCAAGTGCCATAGTTGCCTTTCTTCTCTCCGGCTGGAGGCAAATTGGCTCAGAAAACTGTCAGCTAGCTCGTCAAACGAGCGTATGAAATTCAGAGGGAGACCATGGAACCAGAGCAATGTGTCCCCTCTAAGGGTGACGGGAAGGCACTGGCACATCAGGGCCTCGCTCGCTCCTTGTAGGGACAGATCGGTGCGAAAGCAGTTAAGATGGTCCATCGGATCCTTGCTTCCATCGTAGCCCTCCAGGATGGGCATTTTGAACTTGCTCGGCAGCGGCTGGGTAAGCAAATCAATGGCGAATGGCGACCTTCGAAGGTTGGTGGAGGATCGCGTGGGCCTCTCTTTGTGCAGGATGTCCCACAATACCTTAACTTTTTCCTCCATCGACAGGTCAGGAGTGCCTCTCTGCCCATTGATGACATTGCAGAGCTCCGTATGGTCCAGAAGGTGCGGCTAAGCTTGTCGGTGGTGTCGGCTCTCCGCTTGAGGAGGTCGCTCACTGTTGGAGCCCACCGCAGTTGGTCTCCTGCGGCCGCGAGAGTTGCGGGGGTTGTGCCGCTCAGGGCTATCCCCCGGATCACTGCGATCGGGATGGCTTTCAGCTTCATAAGGGTCGATTCTGTTGGGGACCGCTTGGGCCGCGGTGTCATCAAGTTTGTTGGATCATCTCCTGTGGGTTGCACGACGTCTTCTCCTTCTGGAGGAGGACGCTTGAGATACAGGGGGTAGCCCCCGGCCAAGAAGTTCCCGTTCGATCGCACAGGGCGTGGAGTACTAGCTTTATGTCACCCACGTCCGCTGGGTCCGCAGACAAGCAGTGGACGTCGGGCTCCGGATGGGTGTCTACGTGGCTCTCGGCGAGGGGGTCCTCGCTGTGAGCGACGACGTTCATTGCTGGAGCACTAGCTTGTGCTCTGGTGTTCACCATTCTCTTTGCTTCGGAAGGGAGGTAGGAAAGAGACACTAGGTTTCTCGTCAGTTTTTCACAAACGGTGCCAATGTTGCGTCCCGGGTCCGCAGTTGTTGTAAGGATTTGGGAGCTTCTGGGTTCCCTGCCGCGCTGAAGCGTCAGGATGAGGGTCCAGTCTCCGTATCTCTCAGCCTGGACCTGCACAACATAATCAACAACCAAGAGGTCAAAGGTCCGGTGGGATTTCTTCCACCACGGCCACTCTGACTCTCAAGTCAGCAAGTTCCCACAATAAACGGAAATGATGCATGCACTAGGCGGTGTGCGGATGAGTGCTGATGATGCGTGAGTGATGCGTGTTTATCGGAGTGGAAAATACAATGAGCAGGTAACGGAAAGCCTAGCTTCTTTGATGCACCGCAGTGGGTGGCTAACTTCCCGTTGCCTGAGTGGGCTTGGGAATTAAGATTTTGAGAGAAGCGGGCTCATTTGTGGCATGGAGACTTGAATTTTGTTCTCTTCGATTACTCTCTCTCTTTTGATCTGGGAAAAGGAAGCAGAACCAGCCCCGTTCTCTACGGAAAAAGAGAGCTCTTATAGGCTCCTTCCGAGAGGGCTTTGGGCGCGAGAATCCCCACTGCTAGGGTTTCTTAGCCGTTGGTCACTGTCACTGACCGTTGGTCATGTCGGCTGTCGCTTTGCGGTGGCAGGCAAACTCCTGGGCGCTGCCGGCTACATTTGGTCTCCCTTCAAGTCGGGATTGGTTGGTTGCCTGCAGGCGGCCGCCTGAGCCGCTGTCGCAGCATTGGCTGCTTCCCCATTTGCTTGTTTCTTCTCTATCCTGGTGGTTTTCCGATAGCTCATTAATGCGTTACAGGACGCCCGTTGCTTCTGGCCAACTGGACGCCACGTAGGTTCCTTGCGCTGCTGGGTTAGGCTTGAGATTCTCGTGGGCCTTAGTACTGGACCCAACAAGAGGTTTTTTATCTTGCCGTATGACTTGTATGACCCGTAACCGATCATAACAAACAGTTCAACAATTGGTCTTTTAATTGATCATGGGATCAATCATTCTTTATTAAAGTGACATAATATTAACTATTCTATTTGAATTATTACTATACTATTATAGT
>JAODPA010023002.1:0-12878 GCA_025585075.1 Nepenthes mirabilis | reverse complement strand
TATGAATTTTATATATTTTCTATTGTAAAAGTGAGGTTAAATGCGATTTATAATTTTTTTGGGATTTGAGGAATAAAATCGGGATGAATTTGATTATTGTAGGATTTGTCTTGATATGTAGGACTTGTATATTAGAATAGACTAGTATACTAGGTAAATGTTTAAGAGTCGACCAATGAAATTGTTGCGTCCTGGGTTTCGGTTGTCGTACGGATTAGGGAGCCTTCAAATTTCTTGTCGTTTGAAAGCTATCGCGAGTGGGTCCAATCTCTGTCTCTATTAATCTGAGATATGCACAACACAACTAATAAACAGGAGGTCAGAGGTCCAACGAGAGTTCTCCCACTGAAAACACTCCGACGCTCAAGTCAGCAACTTCCCGCGATAAACAGAAAGCGGCGCACACTTAGAGGTACGCGAAAGTACGCTGTATGCGGTGGGAGTGCGTGAATGCAAATGTGGGAGATTAGTGAGCGGATGTTGGGAGGCTTGGCTCCAGGAATGCACCACAACGGGTGGCTAATTCTCGTCGCCTGAGAAGGCTAAGAGAGTCGGATCTGGAAGATGGTTTTGAGCTTAGTTGTCTCGATGTAGAGTCGATTGTCTAGGATCCAATCCGTTCATCCTCTCTCTCTCTCTCTCTCCGTAGAAGGGGAGGGATTTTATAGACCCCTTGGTTGGGGGCTAGAATCCTCGAGCAATGGTTTGTTGGCCGCTAATTACTGTCGGTAGTTACCGGTGTATTGGTTGTCCTCTTATGGTGGCAGGTAGACCGCCGGGAGTTGCTGATTATGCTTAGTCTACCTCTTGCACTTGGATTGGCTAGAGAACTATGGGTAGCGGCGCCAGTCATGTCTGTTAGCGCTGACTCTCTCCCCATTGGCTCGTTTCTTCTGCATCACCATTGTCGCTCAATAGCCGCATTAATGGGCCGTAGACGCCGTTCATTGGTTGCGAGTACGAGCCGCCACGTAAGCTGCTCTAGAGCGCGGGGCTGGATTCCTAATCTGGGCCATTGTTCTATGGGATGGGCTTCGAATTTCTTTGGGCCTTCGTACTGGACCCAACACTAGCCCCCCATGCTTGGGCCAATCTGTGGTCGTGGACTGACATGTCCCTTTGGGTTCAGTTCACGGTTGTTGGGCTCTCCTCGAGATGCGCCAATGCTTGTCGTCTTCCCACTTCGTGCCTTCCCCAAGCGGTTGCACAGGCTTTTCTGGCGCCACAGTGATTCAATACATTGAATGGAAGGATTCGTATACCTGGGGTTACGTCAGATTGGAGGGCTTTCCTATTCCGTGAAAGAAGTCCATAGGATAGGGCCCCCCATTAGGTGTTGGAAGAGCGCCAAGTTGCCTATAAATAGGAGGGTTCTTTGACTGGTGCGGCTCACCCCTTGGCTGACTCTGGAGGTGCAATGTGAAGGCCTTGGTTCGTCCCACCGCTGGTGGGAGTCCTCGAAGGAATCAGATGGCCTAGTTAGAAATCTGAACTCTTGACGAAAACTATCTTTATATCTGCGTCGTGGGCGATTCCTCACACTGATGAGGGTGGCTCAGCCACTCTGCTGTGGTCACTTGCCTCCCCCCATGGGGTGAAGTTCTCCAGTGTGCAGTGGGACCGCGGTGGTGCCACCCAAGGGGGCTTTACCTCCAGGGTGGTGCGTCGCTCACGGTCTCTACTTCACTTGGACCACCGTCCGCTCTCCCTGGAGGGGAGGTGAAGGACGGAGCCTCTGTAGGGGGAGCGCGTGCCTTCCACATCCTTCCCGGAGGCTCCTACTGTAGGTATTGGTTCTGCCTCGGTGGTTAACATTGGTTTTGTCTACCGCTGGAGGCTGACCAACACCCAGTTGCTCCTAGTGCCTAGGCTTGTTGGTTACTAGCAGCGGGGCCACGGTGATCTCATATAGATCACGTCCCCCAAAGTGCCCCAAGCATCCAGAGCGATCGTCCAGGGGCATGGGCCCCGTGCCATACCTTCTTCCTCTTTATTGTACTTTTGTAGCTGCAAATTTTGTATTTTGTAGAGAAAACCTTCATTAATGAAAGAAGTAGCCATTTGTCTTTGTTCTTCTATATTGCTGCACGCATCTTTTCTTATCGACTGCTTTTCGGACCTCCCTACATGGTTAGTTTGCTTTCCAGTCACGCCATGCTCTGTTCCGTGCGTCTGAGAGTCTATCGATGCTTTCGGCCAAATCCACTGGTTCCGTACCTCGAGTCACAATGTTGACAGTGTGTGGGAGGATGCAGCGGGAAGAGATTCTTGGCGGCTGATGTCAGGGAAGCTTTATTGCCATAGGTGGTTGTCATATCTGCCTAGCCACCTGGCACATTAAATGTGCAAGAAATCTCGGAGCGTTGCGTCATAATGATGCATCTTGGAAAGGCGCAAAGCTTCAGGAACCTGCCACGTGGAGGGCGTCTGTTGGCCTTCTTTTGGCACGTTTCGCCTTCAGAACGTCGCCGTTTCAGTGGGTGAACTCTGCTTATTTAAACGCATAAGTTCCCTCCAAGGTTGCGTACTCTGTTGCTTTGTTTTTTTAGACAGTGTGAAGCTTCTGCTGCTTTTGAATCTTTCCCTCTGTCTTCTTCCATCGCAACTTCGATGGAGACGTCGTCTTTGTCATCTGGGTCAGAGTCTTCTTCCGAAGAGCCTGAGATAGGGACCCATGCCTCTAGGATCCTTGGCGCGTCTGCAACCGATGCGACGGTAGCGGAATGATGCCATTCAGAGGCCACTGTTGTCGGTCCAATGCGATTCTTGAGGGCGCCTCCAGGCTTTGAAAGGGAGGAGGTGTCCGCCTCCTCGCGGGATTGTAAGCCTAGGAGGGTGGACCCATTGCTTTATCAAGTTGCTAGAGTCGTCGAAGACGTTGAAGCCAGGGTGCAGGTTGTGGTCGGAGAGATAGAATAGTTGAGGGCTCATGCCATGCACTTTGCGAAAGCGTGGGCTGAATTAGAAGCGAGGGTGTCTGGATTCGCCGGTGCTGATGTGCAGGCCCGTGCCCGCATATTGGCTCTCTCGGAGGAGCTTGAGCCGTTGTGGCTACAGTTCGGAGAGGAGGTCGCACGGATAGGAACTTAGTTGAGGTCGAGGTTCTTGCCGGAGGAAGTCAGTCTTGCACTAGAAAAGAACTTTCAGGACGGCATCCGTCTCAGTCGCAGACTAGTCTCGTTGGAGGATCCGAACTTTTGCATCGGCATCCTGGACTTTCAAAACTCTAGTGTCTTAACACGCGCCGACTTGCTAGAGTATCCAGCTCCAGATCCTTTTGAGCCCAGAGGGGGTCATTAGTTGTACCTTGCAGCCGCAGGCTGTTGTAAAAAAAGAATCATTTATGATTATTATAATGAAACTTAACACTTAGCTACTCCGCTTGTTTTCCATTGCTTGTTGTATTTGAAATATCGGTTTTCTTTGTCGCGCGTCTGTCTTGGAAGTCCCGTTGTCGATGCCCCCGGTAGTCAATGGTCTTGCATTAAATGTAGGTGTGACTACGGGGATTCGCTGAGGTGACAGGGATTCGCCGTCTAACAAGAGGTCATAATTGGCTGCCGTTTGGGGTCTGTGGCACTCCTACTGAGCCAATGCGTGGCCTGGAAATTTGATGAAGGTGTCATTTGGGTTTTACCGTGCGCTGGCGCCCTGCTGTCTATTTAAGCAGCATCTCAGTGAAATCCTTTGTCCTTCATAACTTTTTATACCACAACTCTTCCCAGAGTGAAAGAGAGAGATGTCCAAGAAGAGAGAGTCTGCTTCCTCCTCGTGGGTTTCCAAGTCATGCCGCCATAGGGTAGACAACATGGGTTCCGTCCAGAGCATGAGTGACATCGTTGCTTTGATGGTGGACAACGGGATCTCCAATGACTCGGCCTATTATGCTCCTGGTTTTGCTAGTAGACCCAACGTCCCTCTAGATGGCTTTGTGACCGTCTATGAGCACCATCTCAGAGGGGAGCTTCGCTACCATATGTCATGCACTCTGTACGCGCTGGTCAAGGCGTTGGGTGTTCCTGTAGCGAGGCTTCACCCCAATGTCGTTCGTTATCTGGTTTCGCTGTGTATCTTGTCTCACCTTCACACTGGTGCGTTTGATGTAAAGGCGACGAGAGTGATATTCCGTTTCACGGAGTCAGAGGATTGAGTCTCTATGGCTCTAAGGACTGGTTTCTATTTCTACGGGACCAATCCTGACTCGGTGAAAACTTGGAAGGTACGTTTCTTCTTGCAAGAGCCTTTTGATTCAGAGCTCTCACGTGACTGGGGTCCAATCTTGGAGTACTTCCACGGGAAGGTGTCCTCAGAGGACACCAAGGATAGGGCAGAGCTGGTCGCTGCCGTTAACTCCCAAATGGTGACTTTCTCTGTTCAAGGTTACTACCTGACATCTTTCATGTTTGAGGCCGCTAGGTGGGGGCCTTCGATTGGCTGGGGCGTCACTGGCCCTCCAAAGAAGAAGCCCAAGGGTGTCATAATCCCTAAGCTATCGAGGGAGGACGCTGAGGAGAGTTGTTCTCTGCTAAAGTTATCTTCAAATGAGGAGGAGGTTGAGGCCTCGCTGAAGAAGTTGATGGAGGCTAGAGGTACCTCCACCCAGAGGTTACAGAGGTTGGCTGTAGGGTCCACCACATGGGTTCGGCACCTAGTCCAGGACGATGAGCGCCGAGCCACGGGAAGGAGCTGTCGAACCCATTCCAATTCCCGCCGTAGCACTGGCTAAGTACGGCATTCTTGCGGTGAAGCTTTATTCCGGTGATGGGTCTTTTGCGGATTCTTTTGCTAATCTGGGGCAATCGGAGATGATCACTGAGTGTGCTCCGACGGCTGAGGGTGGCGCTTTAATTCCTGAGGAGCCGGAGGGAGCGCGCTCACCAGGGTCAGCATCAATCATCGTCGAACCTTTAGAGCTTGCTGGGCCTCCTACTGGGCCGTTTCTGGAGGTTGGCATCCAGGACGATGTCCTCGTGGTGTTGGAGGTTGAAGCCGCACAGGAGGCCAGCCCGCCAGGCACTGAGTTGACTTTGGTGACGGCTACTATAGGCATGGTTCAGGGGATGGAGCCCCCAAACGTTCCTTTGCCTCCTGTAGCTTTAGGCCATCCAAGAACCACAGAGGTCATGACTGAACATGGGGAGCCGCCACACTTATCTGCGTTAGGAGATTTGGCCTATCATCCGGACACAACTTTCGCTTAGGTATGGTCGCCTTGAGTTGAGCATTCATCTATAGTCCAGAACTCTAAGAATTTTTAACCTTCTTCCCCACCCTGCAGGTTCCAGAGGGGGTTAACTTTCTCGACGAGTTGATAGCTTAACTGCACGAAAACTTTCACCGCGGGCAGGAGATCGCCAAGCGTATGAGAGTCAAGGCTGCTCTCCTTTGCGAGGAGAGCAAGCGACTGCAGGGAGAGAACGACCAAATGCTGGAAGAAATCAGGCGCTTGAGGAAGGACAGTGGCCAACAGGCTCTGGAAGCTGAACGTCTAAGGGAGGACATCGAGCAGCTGAAGGGGATGGTCATTGCTCTTGAGGATGACAACTCCTGTCTATCCAGAGATTTGAGGGCACGGCTCACTCCGTTGGAGGCAAACCTCGTCATGGAGTGCAGGTTCTGGGACGGCATCCGCCTGTGCCACAGGATTGCCTCGCTTGTGGTTCCCAAGATTCCGGAAAGTGTCTTTCACCCGGGTAACTCCGGGGTCCTTGACAGGTCTCGCTTGAGGAATTTCCTCGAGGGGGCCTGTCCATCAAATTCCTGGGAGTAGCCTGGCTTGCTTATATTGTTTCCTTCTGTTTCCGCCACTTATTGGTACTTTGTACAGATGAATGAGAAGTAGCACCCCATTTCTTTTGCACTCAATGTCTTCAAGTGTGACTTCTTATGCCAAGTATAATGGCTAAGCTTGTAAAGTTATTGTCGCCAAGGCCCGATTCGGCGCCTTCTTACACTGTACTCGTCCTTCATTAGAGGATGTCGTTGCATCTCGCGCGTTTAATAGGAAGCTTGATCCAGCAGAGTGGATGTCATCGCAAGTCCCGTGGAGCCATGCCAAGTGCCAGCTGGGTTTTCAGGCTGTGGCAGCTTGGGTTCGAGTCTAGACCATCTTGCACGCGGTACCTGCATTAGGTGACCCGTCCCCGCCTAGGGTGTTGCTGCTATCTGGTGCACGGTCTTAGCCCATGACTATTGTAGACTGAGGGTGCTCTCTTCTTCCGGAGAAGGTCGTCGCACGCTTGCAATTCTCACCCCCTAAGGTTTTGGTAGCCGTAAGTTGGGAAACTTCAAAAGCCCCCAAGCCTTTAGTTTCGACCGCTTGGGTCATTTGGTTCGGAACCATGGTCTTCTAGGCCGCACGTTCCCTACGGCGCGGCACCGCGATTCGGTGGCGACTGCTTTCGGGTCATTCGGCGTGAAGCCAGATTAGCGGGCTGCTAAGGGCCCTTTCGACATGGAGTCAAAGTCTGAATGTTGCCGCTTTCGGGCCGCTCGAGCATGGTTGAGGCCCGGATAAGATGCTAGTGGGTCACTTGGCTCGGGGCCAAGGTTTCAGAGCCGCTTTGGGCCACTCAACACGGGGTCGAGGTTTTGAGGTGGCCACTTTTGGGCTGCTTGACACTGAGCCAATGTTTAGTTTTACGAACGAACGATAGTCCTCCCGACTTATGAGCAATTTAAGTCGTTTTGTTTTTTGGAATACCATGCATGCAAACACTCACATGAATAAAACACAAACTAACAGGAACTACTAATTTTATTAAATGAAAACATGATGTATATACAAGCATCCCCATGGTGTGCGTGTACGTCTTACCTGGGCCAACGTTGGGTTACTGGTAGTATTTTCTTAGGTTGACGGCGTTCTACGTCCGAGGAACTAGTTTGCTGTTCTGGGTGCCTAGCTTGTACGCTCCATCCCGAAGGATCGCGGAGATGAGGAATGGCCCTTCCCAGTCAGGGGAGAGTTTGTTCTTGCTCGTGGCTTTTCCCGTAGCGTCTACGCTCTAGAGGACCAGGTCTTCAACCTCAAGCGGGCGTGCCTTTATCCGCTTGTTGTAGTACCGTGCGATACATTACTGGTAGGCTGCGGTCCTTAGGCGGGCGGTGTCTCGAGTCTCTGGGAGCAAGTCAAGGCATTCTCTGAGTTTTTGAGAGTTTGTGGATGGATCAAAATATTTGACCCATAGGCTGGGTAACCCCACCTCAACGGGGACCACGGCTTCAGCCCTGTAGTAGAGATTAAAGGGTGTCTCTCTCATTGGTTTCTGCGGGATTGTTCAGTACGACCAGAGTATGGAAGGTAATTCATCGACCCACAAGCCCCCTGTGTCTTCCAGCTTGATATTCAATCATTGCAACAACGTGCGGTTTGTGACTTTGACTTACCCGTTTTCCTGAGGGTATGACACAAATGTATGCACTAGCTTTATGCGCAGACTTGCACAATATCTGGTGAACTATTTGCCGATGAATTGGATTCCGTTGTCAGTCACTATGACCTCGGGAATCCCAAAGCGGCAGATGATATTTTGACGGAGGAACTCTATCGCATTTTGTTCGGTGATTCGAGCCAGGGGGACCACTTCTACCCACTTGGTAAAGTAGTCAATGTCGACGATGAGGAATTTTCTCTGTCCAGAAGCTAGAGGCAGCAGTCTGATGATATCGAGTCCCCACTGTGGAAACGGCCACGGGGACTGAAGGTTGCGCAGCTCCGTATGAGGGAGGTGCGCCATAGATCTGTGAACCTGACAGCTTTCACAGTTTCTCACAAATTCTAGGGCATCTTACTTCATTGTGGGCTAGAAGAGTCCTTGCCGCATAATTTTCAATGCAAGGTTCTTCCCCCCGACATGCGAGCCGCATATACCGAGGTGGACTTCTCTTAGGGCGTACTCAGCCTTCTCAGGAGTCAGGTATTTTAGGTAATGAGTGGAATATCCTCACCTATATAACCTCTCGTCGAGGATTGTGTACTAGTTTGCTGTCTTCTTGATCCACATGGCCTCATCGGCGTTCTCGGGCAACGTTTCGTCCATCAGATACCTTTGGTATGGGGTCATCCAGTTGTCGCCCTCGTCAACCGCTGTACTTCCTATTCGGAGGCGTCAACACTAGGTACGCCCAGGGTTTCCCATAGGTCCTGAGCATATTGCTCTAGAGATCTTGTGACTGCGTCCCTAGCCAACCGATCGGCTTTCCAGTTTTCAGCCCTAGGTACGTGTTCAATCTTGAAGCGTTCGAAGCCTTGGATCTGGGCCTTTGCTCTCTCCAGATACTTCGTAAGCTCAGGATTCGACGCCTCGAAGATTCCTTCGACTTGGTTGACCACCAGCTTCGAGTCACTGTGCACGACCAGCGACTTGACGGAGCATTCCTTTGCTAAACGAAATCCTGCCAGTAGGGCTTCGTATTCTGCCACGTTGTTAGTAGTAGGGAAGGTTAGCGCATTGGAGTACTTAATCTCCGCGCCATCTGGAGTCCTAAGCACGACTTCGGCATCGCTGCCTGTCTGGGTGGATGACTCGTCCACATTCAGAGTCCATGTTGGAACGTCAGGGTCGTCCGCACTCCCCGGGTCTTGTGGGCTGTCCAGAGGTGGGGTTGCCTCGATAATGAAGTCTTCCAGGGCCTGACCCTTGAGTGCTGGCCACGGTCGAAACTCCACGTCGAACTCTCCCAGTTCTATCGCCCACCCGACCAGCCGCCCGAAGGTTTCTGGCTTCTGTAGGATTAATTTCAGGGGTTGATCTGTTTGGACGACGATTCAATGAGCTTGGAAGTAGGGCTGTAGCTTTCATGCAGAGTAGACGAGTGTCAACGTGACCCTTTTAGTGTGCGGGTAGTGGGTCTTTGCGTCCGTCAGGACTCTACTCACATAGTACACTGGTCACTGTATCCTTTCATGCTTCATGATTAACATGAAGCTGAGTGCCGTGTCCGACGTGGCCAAGTAGAGATATAGGTCATCGTCCGTGCACGACGAGCTCAGTAGAGATGGGCTAACGAGGTATGTCTTTAGCTCTTGCAAACTTCCTCGCATTCCTCGGTCTACCAAAATTCGGACTATTTCATCCCCCTGAGTGCCATAAAGAAGGGCAGGTATTTCTCTGCGGACTTGGCCAGGAATCATGAGAGGGCTGCCAGCCGCCCTGTGAGTTTCTGTACTTCACCGTTCATGGAGGGTTCATGTCGACGATAGCCCTGATCTTTTCTGGGTTTGCTTCTATGCCACGCAGTGACACGATGAAACCTAGGAACTTCTCGGAAGTCACCTTGAATGTGCATTTGTTTGGGTTGAGTTACATTCCGTGTGCTCGGAGAGCCAGGAGGTCTCCTCTAGGTCATGGACGTGGTCGCTGGCTAGCTTGCTCTTTATAAGCATATTTTCGAAGTATACTTTCATGTTCTTCCCGATCTGGGCTTCAAACATTTTGTTTACTAGGCGCTTGTAGGTTGCCCCGGCATTCTTGAGGCTGAAGGGTATCGCCTTATAGTAATAATTCCCCGGTCGGTCATAAAGGAAGTATACTCCTCATCGTTTGGGTGCATCCTGATCTTATTCTAACCTGAGTAGGCGTCTATAAAGCTCAGGGGCTCATGGCCTGGATGTGGAGTCCACCAGTTGGTCGATCCTGGGGAGAGAAAAGTTATCCTTCGGGTAGGCTTTGTTCACATCGGTGAAGTCCACGCACATTTGTTACTTGCCATTGCTCTTCTTGGCGAGCACGCCGTTAGATAGCAAGTTTGAATATTGGACTTCTCTAATGAATCCGGTGTCCAACAATCTCTTCACTTCCTCCCTTATAGCTACTAAATTTTTGACGGAATGGTTCATGAGCTTCTGCCGTACGGGCTTGTGGCCGGGATCAAGGCCCAACCTATGGACCATTACTCTAACCGATATTCCTGGACATGTTGGCAGGAATCCATGCGAACACGTCGGAGTTCCTTTACAAGAAGGTGATCAAGCGGTCATGGTAGGTGGGAGGGATAGAGCTGCCCACATGTACGCACTTTTCTAGCTCGGCAGGATCCAGATGGATCGCCTCGATCACTTCTCCTTATTGGGCTTGTTGTAGAGTGGCTTCATCGCAGAGATCCAAGTTTCCTTCCAGGCGGTCTGGCCCCACTGGAGCGACTTGGGACAAGTAGCACGTCCGTCCCATAGCCTTGTCCCTGAGCATCTCTCCTATGCCATACGAGGTCGGGAACTTCATCTTTAGATGAGGAATTGAAATAACAACCCCGAAAGCCATGAGAAATGGTCTACCCAGGATAGCGTTGTGAACGGACGGCAGATCGACGACGAGAAACATTAGCTCTTGTGTGGCGACGCCCGTGTTAGTTCCTATCGTGATCTCCAGCTGGACTATCCCCTGTACCTGTATAGGCACGTTATCCAAGTCATAAAAAGGGCCATTGGCAGCTTTCATTTGGCTTTGCCTCAATCCAAGTTTAAAGAAGGCACTAAGATATAACAAATTTTGAGAACTTTTATTATCAATAATGACCCATTTTAGTTGGTAGTCAACTGTACCATCTTAATGAGGGCGGATACAACAAGGGGATCAGAATGAAGGGAGGTTACATGTGCCACATCGTCGCTAGTAAAACTAATGACATCACTCCTAGCCCCTATCCTCGCTCTCTTGTAGCTGGAAGTTTGCTCGGGCCATGCTTGTCTGCGGCTCTTGGCTGGCGCGGTTAAGATCTTGTTGATCATGTCAGTGGTCGTACGGTTCCTGGGAGGCTCACTCGCCTCGCCTTCTGAGGTTGCGAGGGCCTGCCCCGAGCCTTTCATGAATTATTTTAGGTGTTTGCGGCGGATCAGGTCTTCTATCTCCTACTACAGGGTCCGACAGTTCTCTATAGAATTTCTGAGGCAGCGGTGGTATTGACAGTACTTTGTCTCGTCACTGCCGCTCGGTCCCTTTGGCGCTTTCAGCCATTTGAAAAACTTTTTGTCCTTGATCTGCATCAAGATATTCGTGCGGGTATCGTTTAGAGGAGTTAGGGAAGTTGGCTCGTACTCTTTCCTCGATCCCGGCGAAGGAGATGGCTGCTTGCGGCGCTCCAGGGAGCGGCTACTATCGTCGTTCCTTTTCTTGCCAGCGGTAGGTCCGGGAACCTTTGGAGGGCGATCCACATGGGCGGGACACTTCACCTCGTTAGTCTCCTCCTCAGAGATGTAGGCTCGGGCAGTAGCTTCCGCTTCTTGAAAGGATTGAGGGAGTTGATACGACAGATGCCTGAAAAAGTCCCCCACTGCCAACATAGAAAAGAAAGTGTTGAGCTTCAACTCATCATAGAGTCTCAATCTCTATTAACCTAAGACCTACACAACATAATTAACAAATAGGAGGTCAGAAGTTCGATGGTAGTTTTCCTACCGAAAACACTCCGACGCTCAAGTCAGTAATTTCTCGCAACAAATGGAAAGGGGCACACACTTAGAGGTATGCAGAAGTATATTGCAGATGCGCTGGGAGTGCGTGAATGCAAATGTGGAAGATTGGTGAGCAGGTGTTGGGAGGCTTGGCTCCCGAAATGCACCAAGCGAGTGGCTGATTCTCGTCGTCTGAGAAGGCTAAGAGAGCCGGATCTGGAAGATGGTTTTGAGCTTAGTTGTCTCGACGTAGAGTCGATTATACAAGATCCAATCGGTTCATCCTTCCTCTCTACGTAGAAGGAGAGGGATTTTATAGGTCCCTTGGTTGAGGGCTTTGGGGGTAAGAATCCCCGAGCAGGGGTTCGTTGGCCGCTGATTGCTGTCTGTAGTCACCGGTGTATCGGTTGTCATCTTGTGGTGGCGGGTAGACCGTCGAGAGTTGCCAGTCACGCTTGGTCTACCTCTCGTGTTGGGATTAGCCGGATAACTATGGGCAGCGGTGCTAGTCGTGTCTGGGAGCGCTGACTTTCTCCACATTGGCTTGTTTTTTTTGCGTCACCACTGTCGTTCACCAACCACATTAATGGGTAGCAGACGCTGTTCATTGGCTGCAAGTACGAGCCGCCACGTAAGCCGCTCTGGAGCACGGGGCTGGATTCCTCATCTGGGCCATTGTTCCATGGGCTGGGTTTCGAATTTCTTTGGGCCTTCGTATTAGACCCAACAGAACTAAATATTTTGGACTTTTCTATATAAATATCGCTAATCTATCGTTTGAGTCAACTTAGTTCGTGTGCGTAATTTTCTTAATTATCTATAGTTAAGATAAATAAGATTATATAAAGATATTATGGTATAAAACTTACAGTACCATGGTATACTTTATAATTATCTGATACTAATTTTTATATTCTAGAGGGTTGAGACTATTTAGAGGAATACTTGTAATTCTATAAACATTTTGCGTGAAATATTGATAGATATCGTACTGTGGGGTGTTGGGTTTGACTTGTAGTGGAGATGGAAAATTCTGTACCCATTTGAGCGTGTATCATAGTAGATTATGAGAATACGTGCAAATCATATTTTGGATTGATTGATGGGGTAGCGAAAATATTATTCGTGTGGATTGAGATCAATACTTGTACATTACAGGTGACAAGATATTATAATACCAAAGAATCAATCATTTGTTAAATTTGCGAGTACTAGTACCTCGTAGATTTACCTAGCCATTGGAGGTAGGCGTGTAGTTGTTCTTCACAGTGATATAAAATATTCGAGAAGATTGTTATGATATCATATATAGTTGAGATTTCTATTGAGTTTGGTTTGATAAAACCTATACTTTAGTTGATATTTGAATTCGATAAAATTTAATTTACATTGCTAATATTTTGTTATCGTGTGGCTTTGAAATCGTGGATATAACATATCTTTAGTCTCGGTTAATCATTAATTTATATTATGTTGATAATTTATT
>JAODPA010022980.1:0-12879 GCA_025585075.1 Nepenthes mirabilis | reverse complement strand
ATTTAAATATGATTTCATATGCAGATTTTTTAATTTATAAATGAATATCAAATGATCCAAATATACAAAATCATTCAATGCCTTGAATGTACAAATCTCTCAAATCGAAAAGTCTCAAGCCCTAAGCACAAAATCAAAAAAGATTTGAATATTAATTAAATCTTGTAAATGTCAAAAGTCTAATATCTTAATATCGAATCCGATATATTCTTGATAATTTAAGAAATCTCAAAAAACTAAAACATGCTAAATTTTGTGAATCAAAAATTAAAAGACTAATTTTGAGAAAGGGTTATTGATAGGGGCGGCTAAAGCGGCCTGGCCTAAAGCAACAACCGGCCTAGAAGAAAACGTGGCCCAATAGCTTAAAAGACAATCAGCGCCCTAGTTGACTAGAGAAAGTTTTCAAGTGGCCGGATGCGGCTCAATCCAGAAGTGGCCCAAGCCAGAGACGACCCACGAGTTCTTTTTCACGCACAACGGTCATCTGTCCTGGTTGGGCGTGATGCGGGAAATCTCCCCAGATGGCAATGTCCTTCGTAACGGAATTCTCCAAATCGGTGGACATTCCAGAAGGAAAGCTCTCAAATCAGCGCACGAATCACAGCAGAGGTTTTAGCATCCATGGTGTACGACATCTTCGCAGGGGAAGAAATTCTCCTTCCTAGCCATTGCAGCCCTGAATGGAATTCGCATCCTCACGATAGATGGAAAATATCCTCTTAAACGACTGGCAGCTCACCTCACCACCTAAGAAAAGTAACAAAGCCTGACAATTATAAAAAGCTCTGGGAACACACTCCAATGGGGAGCTCTTTTGAATACTCAAATTCACACAAGCAATCCATTTTGTAACCACCCCATTACTGATCTCCTTTCCACTACTCATTTTTAGCGAAACCAGTGGTCAGAAAAGCGATTCTCCACGAGTGCACTACAACTTAAGCCACTCCACGATGAGTACACCTCCGAACAATTCTTACAAATCCCCTTCCCAGCATCCATTCTGGCATACTCTATTTTTACCTTTATCATCTTGGAAGGTAAATTATTGACTTGAATATTGAAAGATAAATTAGGGAGCGAGTCCCATTGTTTTTCTCTGATTTCTCATTTTCTGTTGTAGTGTATAAGATTTCAGGCGCACAGGACAGAGACCGGACCCAACTTCAGCACTAGTCTATGAAGCAGTTGAACCCAAATCCGTACTAGACTCGGATCCAGGATGTATCATTAGTGCTGTTTATGGGAAGCTGAACAAAATTTCTAACCACAACTTCATCTGCATCCAACTCTTCAACGGACATGGTGAATACAAGGGCGTAAGCCAGCATCCCAGAAAAGGAGGTCACTTCCCTCGACAATGGCCACTCCGCTTGTAGCCAAGCAGGAGATCGACTAGCTCCGATGATTTTAGCGATGGTAGAGTAGATGGACAAGATGTCTCAAATGTTACAGGCGCTTTGCAGACACTAGGGAAAACAGAGGCAAGGGACTCCCTCATCTTTAGCCGACACTTTGGCCTCCAGGTGGGGAGGCCAAAGAAAGAAGAAGTTGGCCAAGAAAGCCTCATAATCAGGTAACTCTAGCATTCCAGAGGCTTCAAACACCCGAAGCCATTCTAGGCTAGAAGTACAGGTCAATCATGGAACCCTGGAGGAGCGCTCGAAAAGAAGAACCCCCGCTACTCTTGGGACAATCAGAGGCTTCTAGTTCAAGAAGGTGCCTCTCGCATCACTCGACTGACTAACGGTAGTAGCCGGCCGGCATCACACCACACGGCGGATACTCAGAGTTGAGGACCTACCTCAATGCGAAAAGGTCCGCAACCTTTACATGGGTGGAGGAGAAGGTTCGAAAGATATATAACCACATGTTCAAAGGTGAAATTGGCAAGCACTCGGCTGATTTGAAGAGATCTCCTTTTACCATGGAGATCTAGACCCAACCACTATTGCCAAAATTTAAAATGCCGACCCTGAAACCTTATGATGGAAGTACCGATTCTATGGATTACCTTGATCACTTCCGTACTCTACTTAACTTTCAAGGCCAAGAGAAAGATTCCATGTTCCAGTACTTCCCCTTCACTTTGAAGGGGGATACCAAGATCTGGTTTTATTGACTTCTTGCGAATTCCATCTGGAGTTTTTGGGATCTTACTGATAACTTCCTAGCTCATTATGCATCTAGCTGCCGTGAAGAAAAGCAACCTTGGCACCTCACTCACGTCAAGCAAAAGCCGAGTGAGAATTTAAGGAAGTTCTTGGGGCGTTTCACTGTCGAAGTTAGGAAGATACCCAAGCTCACCGATGAGGTGAAGTTGAGCAGTTTTATTTCTACTCTGGGTTCGAGCGATTTTTTCAAGCACTTGGCCCATTAGGAACCGTAAACCTTTCAGAAGGCTAAGTCCATCACTAGCGCTTACATAGCGGTAGAGGAGACCAATGACGTGAAACACCCGGAATGGGCTGACCATCCTCACCCCATGCTGGTGAATGGAAAGAGGAAGAATGGGAAACTTAACAACCCCCAAATGAAGCAGCTCAGAACTGAGCTGCTTGTGTGAAGCGAGTTCAGGCCCATTAACCTGACTCTGCTGAATGACCGTGGGCGAACGTCCTCATGTAGATCCAAGAGGAGAAGTTTGTCAAATGGCCAAAGCCGATGAAGAACCCGGAGGGAGGAAATCCAACAATGTACTGTGATTTCCATTAATTCTTAGGTCATTGAACAGAAGACTGTTAGACTCTACAAAGAGAGATTAAGAAGTTGATCCATCGGGGCCACCTCACTAAGCTCCTGAGGAACCCAAGATAGAATTCTAGCTCCTTAGGCGAGGATAGGCTAGCTCCTTAGGCGAGGATAGGCCTAAGTAGCAGTAGCCGAGGAATAAGGTTGCAGTAGGGGTGATTAACATAGTGACTATTAGGCCACCACGTGGATCACTAAGAGAAACCGTCTGGGCACAAGAAATAGAGGCTGGGGATGATATCATTAGTTTTAGTAACAACGATATGTCACATATAATCTCCCCCCATATTAACCCCCTGATTGTATCAACACTTATTTTAGACGGTACTTTAGACTACCAACTGAAACGAGTCTTTATTGATAACGGTACTCTACCTTGGTGTTTATTTCAAACTAGGATTAAAAAAGAGTCAACTAAAACTGACAAAAGGGCCACTATACGGATTGGACAATGAGTCAATGACTATCCAAGGGACAATCCGGCTTGAGGTTACTTTGAGAACATTCCCTAGGATAGCGAGCCGCAACGCTCACCTTCCTAATTGTCGACCTGCCTTGCAAATATAATACCATACTTGGCCAACCATGCTTGGCAAAAATTGGGGCCGTAATGTTGATACCCCATTTAAAAATTAAATTCTTGACAACATGCGACATTGGTGAAGTATTGGGCAACTAAGTAACCGGTCGAACGTGCTACTTGTCCCAAGTCACCCAAGCGGCATCAACCAGCCGGCAAATGACCTAGACCATCAAGATGAAACAACTTTATAGCAGGCACAGTCTGGTGAGGTCATCGACCTCATACCCTTGAATCCAGATAGCCTGGATAAATGCGTGTAGTAAATGGCTCGCTCGCCGGACCCCTACGTGACTAGCTAATTAGTTTCTTAAGGCATAATACAGATATCTTCGTATAGACACCCATTGATATGCTTGGAATTTCAGCCAGATTAATGGTTCACAAATTGGGTCTTAATCTTGACCGTAAGTCCATCATGCAAAAATAGGGAAACCACTCCGTTGAGAAACTGATAGCCATCCGGGAAGAAGTCAAAAAGCTACTAGATGCAAGACTGATAAGGGAGGTTCAGTACTCAGATTGGCTCTCTAACGTCGTCCTCATTATCGAGAGCAACGAAAAGTGATGGATGTGCGTCGACTTTGCTGATATCAATAAGGCCTACCCTGAGGATAGCTTCCCATTGCTAAGGATTGACCTGCTGATGGACTATACTTTTGGGCATAAACTACTAAGTTTCATAGATAATTACTCAGGCTATAGGCAAATCTAGATGAGCCTAAAAGATGAGGAGCACACTTTCTTCGTGACCGACCAGGATACCTACTACTACAACTCATACCCTTCGGATTGAAGAACACAGGCGCCACTTACTAAAGGCTTGTGAATAAAATATTCAAGAAGCAGATCGGCCGAAATATGGAGGTGTACATAGACGACATGCTTGTTAAGAGTAAACTACCGACGACCATATTTGCGATTTTGTCGAAACCTTTGAGGTACTCCGAGCACACGAAATGACGTTGAACCCTACTAAGTGTGTCTTCGGGGTATTCTCTGGAAAGTATTTATGTTTCATTATTTTTCAATGGAAAATTGAGGCAAACCCAGAGAAGATTAAAGACCTCATCGATATGACCCTACCACGGAGTGTGAAGGATGACCAGAGGTTGACCAGGAGACTGGTAGCCGTCCCCTGCTTTTTGGCCAAGGTTGGGGGACAAATGCCTTCCCTTTTTCAAGGCCTTGAGGGGGACAAAGGCAAACGAATTCCAATGGACGATAGAATATCGGGACGCCTTCGATGAACTTAAAAGGTACCTGGCTAGCCCACCTCTCCCGATGTCACCAAGAGAGGGCGAGGAGTTATACCTGTACTTGGCTATTTCAGAGGCGGCGCTGAGCTCCATATTGATACGCGAGGAGCCTGACGTGTAGTAACTGATTTACTATGTCAGTAAAATGTTGACTAACACCAAGACACATTACCTCTATGTTGAGAAGATTGCATTGGCACTCGTTTACTTGGTCAGAAAATTGTGGCTCTACTTCCAAGCTTACTGTAAAATTGTCCTGACCGACTAGCCATTAAAGGATATCCTATAAAATTTTAATATTTTAGGATGGCTGGTTAAGTGGGCCATCGAATTAGGAGAGTTCTACATTAAATTTTGACCACGACCGGCCATTAAGGGGTAGGCGCTGGCCAACTTCATCGTTGAGGCCACGACGCCAATACCTGAAGCAGACTACGCCAGCTACGCCGACCACATTGCTGAAGCACCAGACTGGGTCCTTCACGTGGATAACTCGTCGACAAATTCTGGCAGTGAGGTCGGAGTGGTTCTGAGGACCCCCAATGGATTTGAAATAAGATACTCGTTGAAGCTTGGTTTCCTAGCGACCAATAATGTGGCTGAATACGAAACCCTACTTATAGGATTGCAACTCGCTGAGGAGTGCTCAACTAGATACTTGATTGTCTACAATGATTCAGAGTTGGTCGTCAACTAGATCTACGGAAGTTTTGAAGTGTCCAACCCTCTGCTGGCAAAACGCCTAGCTAAGGTAAAGAGTGCGATCTAAAGATTTGACAAGCTCAACCTGGTTTACATCCCAAGGGCTAAAAATTAGAAGGTTGATCAACTTGTAAGGGTGGCGGCAGTTGAGAATTTAGAACAATACTCAAGAGATATGCGGGAGATCTTGAGCACTCCCAGTATAGATGAGCAAGAGGCGATACAGATCTTCGACGGTGAAAGCTGGATGTCGCTTTATTAGAGGTACCTCATAGACAGATCCCTACCCAAAAACCTAGACGAGGTCAAGTATGTAGAGAAGATGGCTGGTCAGTAGCCATTGTGGACAGGAAGCTATACCACCACAGGTACTCTACCCCATACCTCCCATACCTTACACTGGAGGAGGCTGACTATGCATTGGGTGAGTCTACTTAGAAATCTATGGGTCTCACATTGGTGGTAAGAATCTGACCTTTAAGGTGATGCGTCAGGGATATTACTAGTCAATCATGAAGAAGGATATTATGGATTTTGTGAAGAGGTGCAAAAATTGTCAAGTCTATGGCAATCTTCATCATCAACCACCCACGGAGCTAAGAGCGTTTTAGGCCCCTTGGCCATTCGTGTAATGTGGGCCCAATATTCTTGACCTGTTTCTCACTACGTCTGGGCTGAGGAAGTTTGTTGTGGTGGATATCGACTACTTCACGTCGAGGCCACCCAACTAGCCCGAATAACCGAGTAGAATGTCATAAAATTTGTCCGGTAGAGTATTATCTGCAGGTTTAAGATTCCCGAGGTCATCGTGATTGACAACGAAACCTAATTCATTAGCAAGTGGTTCACCAAGTATTGCACCAATTTGGGTGTTAGATTGATCCACATTTCGGTAGCGTATCCGCAAGCGAACGGGCAAGTGGAGGTCAACAATCGGATGCTACTGCACGGATTGAAGACTAAACTAGAAGATACAGGAGGCTCATGAGTAGACGAGCCAATCTTTGTATTGTGGTTATATCGGACAACTTCCAAAGAGTCAATGCATGAGATGCCTTTCAATCTGTGCTACAAAATTGAGGTTGTGATCCTGGTAGAGATTGGGTTCTCGAGTCTACGGGATGAGGCCTTTGACCCACACGGCAACTCCTAGTGACTTAGGGTGCGACATCCCATGTCCCATTTACACTTAATGAGACGTCATACTACATAAAAGTTTATAAATATATTATTATTATACACAGAATCCATATGATTTCATATCAAGTGGTTCCAATCCTGTATGACTTGAAAACAATATCAAATTCTTTAGAGATACTATTATGAACTAAAATCATTATCATCGGTGACGTTCCACATCCCAATTTATACTTAATAATACGTCATACTACATATAAGTCTATAAATATATCATTATTATACATAGGATCCATATAATACCATATCAAGTGGTTCCAACCTCATATGACTTGAATACATTGTCGGATTCTTTAGAGATGTTAATAGGAACTAAAATTATTACCATAAAATTCTACTAAAGCACTAATAATACCCATAATAATTTACAAAAGTATGACTAAATGATCAACACCAAATACCAACGTGGCATATATACATATTAATTTCTTACAAGGCAAAGTACAAGACTTTCTAATATATTACAATCCATCAGCGTTTGATCCAAAATATCTTCTGACTTCACTCCTAATTCACCCGATGCCAAGTCATGCATCGCATCTGAGGGGTTAGAAAAATAGTAAGTGAGTGAGCCAAATATTCAGTAAAGTACAGATGACACAATGATGTATACATTTATACTTAAACTAAACATATAAATGAGAGGAATAGGAATCATTCATAAATATGCAAGAATTTTTTAACTTCTTTAACTTTTTTTTTTTTGATTTTTAATTATTATTTATCCTTTTATCATTTATTTTTTGAGATTAGAGCTAGTAGTCATTATTAACTAATGGAGCGGTCAATCAAATAAATGATTGTGTTATCCCATATAATTTAAGGTCGGATCTTCCTTATTTACATCTTGAAGATAGGATGGATTATGCATATCCCCACACTTGAAGGCCTTTACCTCCCTTTATACCTCGAGGTGGGTAGTACTACCTTTATTACTTGATAAACGGGGCTAAAAGCCAACATCCTGCAGCTGCTTTACTTCCTTTTATACTCCGAGGTGGGTGGTACTACCTATATTACCTAGTAGATGGGGCCAAAAGTCGCCTCGTAGGTTTTAGATCAATTCTTCGATTTTTACTATAATATACTAAGGCGTGCCAAGGAATATTATCTGATATAATATACGGTCAGGATAATCTTTGAGTCTTCATTGTAATATTTATGACATGCTAGAAAATATTACCCGTTGAGATAATTTCTTAGTCCAGTTTTATACTTATTCTCAAAATTTAAAACTTTCTTACAGAAACTTTTACCTTATTCTTAATGCTTCTTTACTTAATTTTCTCCATTTCGGGAGAAGATGCATAAATTCATCAAAATTTATGAAACTTCTATACAATCCTTCTTTGAACATACAATGTGGTAATGAGTAACAGAAATGAATGGAATGGCCATACAAAGTTTCTATGTAAATTGATAATATGTGATAATAAGTAATAAACCATAAACCATAAATTGTAATAGAAATCAATATATTATCCATTTTAGTGGCTTTAACCTTAAATAAATAAATAAATATATTAAAATGCAGATTTAATATGTGATATATTCGGCTTATTCCGTTACTAGTATGGTAATCGGCTTAGGGCTACTTCAGGTTGATTTCTTAGCACAATTACTTGCGAATTTGGTTATCGATTCATGGCTGGTTTAATGGCCGGTTTAGAGGATCGACCTGTACTGATTTTTATCATTTATTTTTATTACTTGTGAACCGGTTCAACGATTCAAGGCTTCTTCATTTACTAAAATTTTAGCATTTGACCGGTTCTTATTACTTAGTTTGTGGACCGATTCGGGGTCGGTTTGAGGTATATTTTTACCAATTGATACCTTAGCATTTTCTCATAGTATTTTGGTTAATTTGGGTGCTGGTGCAACTGATTTGGAAATAGAAAGTGGGCCGGTTCAGCAGCCCAAATTCTAGCATCAACATGGATGTTGTCACCCGGTTCTCTTGCTACTTAGGGCCCGGTTCACATATCTTCCGAAGGTATTTTTAGACACCGGTTTGCAAGGTGATAGTTCGACTTTAGTACTTGATAACCTAGCTAGGACGACTATTGGTTTAATCGGTTTAGGGCCGGTTCAGTCCATTTTCTAGGACTACCAAAATCAGTTTCTAGGGTACTGGGCCGGTTCTCGTGCTGTTCAAGGGTCTGGTTCAATATCCATTTCAAGGATTTTTGGGTGGTCGGTTCACGGGTTGGTAGGTCAACCTCAGCACATGATACTGTGGTTGGGCCGAATGCCGGTTCAATCAATTCGGGTTTGGTTCAATCGACTTTCCCCAAGCTGCCACATTCAACTTTAGTAGGGATGTAAAGGATCAGTTTTGCCTTTGCTAGTTTTATGTGCAATTCAAGACGTGTTTTTGACTGGTTCGAGGAGTTAAATTACAGCTAACAGACACATATTTGAGAATATATTTAGTTCATGGCTGGTTGAGGCTGAAATTCTAGCCGGTTCGGGTCAGAAGTGTAGTTAAAGATTCTGCATCAGTAGTATTTTGAGGCAGACAGCTTCTATTGCGGTTTTGGTGGACGGTTAATGACCGGTTCGGGGATATATTTTATAGGGTGATACTTGGATATCGCCACAAGAAACTTAATTCATCATGGCTGCCGGTTCAGCTCGTTTGGGGCCCGGTTCATAGGCCAAAAATTCGAATATCAACAGAGTTGTTGAAATTGGTCCAATTGTTAACGTGAGACCTAATTTAGTGACCGGTTTAGTTTCTTTTCTTGAGCCGCTTGGTCACAAAATAATTAAGATGTTAAGCTTGTTGGATACCAAATTTGGGCCTATTTGGAGACCATTTGGTCACCGGCTCAGTCCATTTACGGTAGCTGATCCAGCTACTGGTCTTGATTCTAGAATCCCAGCCAAATATACTTCATGTAAAATTGATAATTATGACCATGAACATTCAAAAATTTAAGTATTAGAACAATAATACTTAAGAAATTAATAATAAACAATACCAAATGAAAAATGGATTTAAGTACACTTGCCAAATATTCAGCTAAACTTTTGCTATTTTTAGTTTTCCTTCTTCCGTTTTCCTTTCTGTTTTTCCTTCTGTTTTTCTCCTTTCTGCTTTCCTCCTCCTCTTCCAGTTCCCTCAATTTTTTTTCTTGCTAACCTAATCGTGTCCTTAAATAAATTTAATTAAAAAATGATGAATCACTCCTGTTGGAAGGAGCTGCTGCCAGCACTGGGGAAAGGAGCCAATTTACCCTTATTTATTTGCTAGCTTGGCTGTATGGGAAGTTACCTAGTGGTGCAACTTATTTGGTGGATAATAATGTTGAGGTGTGAGGCTAATTGGGGCTACAGCCGTGAACTTACAAGTAATGTGTGAAAAACTTGCTTCAGCAGCTTCAGTCCTGGAACTGCTGTTGCCAAGTTACAGCTTGGCTTCAGCTGCTGAAATAAGCAGCCGTGGGCTGCTTTTACTTTGCCACAATTTTTGACTAATTGCTATGGTGAGTTGATGGCTGCCGTGGGGTGTTGTTTGGCTGCTGAATTATTGCTGATTTTCTTAATATGCTACTGCTGCCGTTAAGTGCTATGTTTTTCTGGTTAATTTGCTGCCACGTGTGTGTACTTGGTTTGCTGAATCATCAGCTACAGAAAGTGTATATATCCATTAATATGGTGCTGAAATGGGGCTGCCGTGGACCCCTCATGCTCGTTGAATTATTACTAAATTCTTAGTGTTCTGCTGCCAAGAGCCCTACAGAATTCTGGCTGAATTCTGCTATGTTTTGGGCTGCCAAGAGTGTTATAGTTTGCTGCTGTGTGTGTTTATGTATTGGAATACTTTAATTTGTGGTATATTTAACAAGTCGGGCTAATTTCAATTACTAATCTGGTAAAGATTCAGTGAACGGGCTATCTATTTACTATCCCAAAATTACTTCAATTAATAATTGGTTAGAAACTTGTTGGTCAAGGTGTCCTTTTATTAATCGTATTTAAATATGTTACTAATCGGGTCCATCGAATAATTTTTCAGGTTACCGTTATGTCCCGCAGTGAATTTCTTGCTTCAGGGTTTATAACCTAGTTAGTATAATAAATTTAGATTCGAAATCCTTAGACTGGTGGAAATCTCTAAGTCTATATATTTTATTTTTAGTAATTCCCCAGATGTCGGACTTCTTTGTGTCCTTTGATTTCGATTAATTATGATTTCTTTGATTAAAAGATCTCAGGCCTTACACAAGGAACACTTAGACCTGTTGGAGGAAGCACAGGATGTAGCCAAAATGCTCACGACTGCCTACCAACAGCAAATTGCCCACTATTACAACAAAAAGGTAAAAGTGAGGCAATTCAAAGTGGGAGACCTAATCTTACGGAGCCTAAAAGCCACGGGCAAAACGTCTAACAGGAACAAACTTTCCACAAATTAGGAAGGCTCATTCCTCGTCTCAGTTGTTCTGCAGAACGGTGCATACAAGTTTCGAACCCAGAACGGCAAGATAATTCTAAGGACATGGAATGTTGTCCATCTGAAACATTATTTCTAGTAAGGATCGCACCTGGTCCATGTAGATTATGTGTATGTTTTGAAGTTTGCATGTAACATTGTACTATGGTTAATAAAATATTTCTTATTTTCACAATTTTCTATGTCTCAATTCTTTTTTCTTTCTCATATGAATACTTGCGTAACATTACATGGAAACAGACAACCTAAATTGCCCCTAAATTAGGCGGATTTTCGCTCGCCTGCAATTAAACATTGATCCCATATCAAGTTGCCCGTAAGTGGTTGGATTAAACCTTGGTCACATACTAAGCAGCTCGTAAGCAGTCGGATTAAACTTTGATTCTATACTAGGCAGCCCATAAGCGGTCGGACTAAACCTCGATCCTATACCGAGTGGTCCATTAGCGGTTGAGTTAAACATTGGTTTCACACCAAGCTGCTCATAAGCGGTTGAACTAAATTTCAATCCCATACCAATGGGCCCATTAGCAGTCAAATTAAACCTTGATCCATACCAAGTAGTTCGTTCACGGTTGGACATGAAACCTTAGGAGGCTTTCATGGCACGCATGCGACAACCTCCTTCCACGAGAGATAGCACCGTCAGTCTGTAATGGTCAATAAATCAGAGCAAAGCATGAGAAAACCCTGTGCGCTCCAACAGTGAGTGGATCACCCAAAATCACGAGCTAGGCACCATCATCCGAAACAAAAGCATTATCAAACCAAAGGAGATAATGAATATGCTGCCATTTTATATTCACAAAAAAGTACACCGCCTCTTGCAGCACAAAATGACATGGACATGTTTTTAGGAGTATTCAAAGACCCCATGTGTACAAGAAATCATCTAAACTCCCCGACTCGTTTTGATGACTACCTAGAGAAGGAGGTTGCCTTGCGGGTATAACAAGTAAGACAAATACTTTATAATTCCACTAAACATATTACCAATCCCCGATTCAACATAGAATCCTAAAGTTCAAGGCTTTCACCTCTCAAGCCGTAGGCTCTGTTTTTCCCATTTCCAACTTCTCAACCATGACACAACCAAATCACCACAAAATTACGGTATGCAAGCAAGGGGATAATATCAACAATAAGTTAGGAAGAATTTATTTTGCAAGATAGAAATTTACTTGCCTCAATTTCATGATCGGCGGCAGCGGTTCGATTCAGTGCATCCTCCTTCCCCGGGTCATTGAACCTGGTTGGAATATGGAAAACAGAGCACCATGCTCTGTTTTTCCACAGTTGTGCCGAGTCTCTTAAATCAGTGTATACAATATGTAAGATGGATACTACATAACTCCATTACACAATTTACACAATTTTAATCCATCATAAATCTCAGATTGTCAGTCAATTTCTCATAGAGCCGTGGCTCTACATTGGGGTTCCCAAATTTGGAACCCTAAGAATTTAGCTGATTTCTCACCAAACGAGACATGCAATTAGAGGTTCAACATTAACAAGGATGAAGGAAGAGTTTGTTGGCAAAGTAGGAAGTTTTACTTGTAGCAATTAGGAATATTATTTGCAAAACAATTGGGCTAAAATACCGGGCTTAGCGACTCAAAATTTTAAAATACCGGGCCTTGAAAGTCCTCCAAAATACATACTATTCTCAACTCAGATTTGATTTATTAGAAATAACTCTAAATGCACAGATATCATTGAATTATCTAATATCCTCAAATATTATCAACTCGAAAAATCCTCAAATGTTCACACAGAATCTTAATTCTCTGATACCATTAAATTGTAACGATCCGAACTTGGATCCCCAAATCCGACCTAAATTGTCACGATAAAAATCTCAAATCATCCAAAATTATCAATTATACGTCATCAATTAACTCAACATCATTAAAAATATTATC